>QNUK01000745.1:87500-167500 GCA_013621035.1 Clarias magur | reverse complement strand
TGTCCATGACGGTTATCCTGGAGAGACTGTGTGTGACTTTTTTTTGCTGCTCTTCTTGAAATGTATGAAGGTGAACGCTACCATCAGTCTGTGGTACTTTGTGTCTTGCCAACAGTAAAGCATCCTGAGACCAGCCATGTGTGAGGGCGCTTCTCAGGGCTCACTCACAATTCTGTCTAAAAACACGGCCATGAATAAAGAACGGTACAAAAACATTCTCTAAGCGCAACTTCTCCCAAACATCCAGGAACAGTTTGCTGAGGAACAAAACCTTCTCCAGCATGATGGAGCTCCTCACCATGAGGCTAAAGTCATAACTGAGTGTCTCGGGGAACAACACATGGAGAATTTGGGTCCATGGCTCTCCGGGGAGATGTTGCAGCTTTGCAGATAGTGATAGTAAAACGCCTCCATGGCACTGTGACGGATGTCCTGTGAGAAGCTCACTCCGCCATTGCAGTATCGTCTCCCTCTCTAAACCATGTTTATCCTAATAACGTTTTCTTGGCCTCTAAGCCCTCTCTCTGCTAGCTGCGTCCCTGTGTGTCTGTGCGACGTGACCCTGAGTGGACGTGTTCTGTTGGTTTGTGTTCCTGCAGAGCGAGTGTCATGAGGCCGTCCTGCACGTCACGGATTCGGGCCTTCAGAGGGAGTACTGTATAGTTTACAACGCATCCTGGTCCAACATCTCCAGCTCTCTGGGAGATGCTGTAAGTCATCACACTAACACACACACACACACACACACACACACAAATTAGCTCGTGCACACCTTCACTGTGTGTCCCCACAGGAACAGTACAGGCTGGTGAACCTGACCCGGACCACCCTGTGCAATGCAAGCGGAGTAAGTCCCGAGTCGGTGAAGGGTGCGGCCGTGTGTGTGATGAGGGGGGACTGTTCCTTCAGTCAGAAAGCTCAGGTGGCTCAGCAGCTCGGGGCTGCGGCGCTCCTCATCGCCAGCACTAAGCCCATGGTATGTACACCACACTATGACATCACATCAGCATTACCAACAACGTTTTTCCTCCATCCTGGAGTAATGCACCACCTTCAGGAGTTCTCGTAACAATCTTAAATGCTCTTTCTTAAAAAGTCCATATGGTTATGCAAAATGTCCTTATGGTCGCACCATAACAAGTTCTGAAGAAGTTCTCAGAGTGACGAGTTCCTGGAATACAAGGGTTCTTCTCCAAGCACCATAAAGACTCTCTGAAGCACAAGAACCTGTTCCGTACGTACTCAGTAACCCTATTTTTTTTTCTTCTCCCACTAGGGGACGCCAGTAGCCAATGACAGCGACAGTAAAGTGACGATTCCTCTGGCGCTCATGAGGTACCACGACTTCCTGGACATGCAAAAGGTACCGACCTATTTTAATCTCTTACACTTGATTGTGTAGCGTAATGGCGTTACGCTCTAAAGCCCCGTCCCCCTTCTTTGTTTCAGGTGTTTTCCGAGCCGATGGAGGTGCAGCTCTATGCTCCGCCCACCCCTGACTTTGACCCCAGCATCCTCATCATGCTCGCGATCGCCGTCTTTACCGTGGCCATGGGCGGCTTCTGGAGCGGGGCCGCCGAGAAGTCAGTGAGGGTTCACTCACAGGTCAGAGGTCATATAGAAACGGTATATAGAAATGGGTGTAAAGGGGTGTGTGTGTGTGTGTGTGTGTGTTCGTGTGTGTAGGGCGAAGCAGAGTGTGACGGTGCTCTCTGCAGGAGAGGAGAAGTCTGACAGTGGGGATCTAACCCTCTATTCCCCGTGGAAGGTGGTGCTGTTCGTCGTGCTGATGTGTGTGATGCTTGTCCTCATGTACCTGTACTTCAAGTACCTTGGTGAGTCGCTGTCTCTGTGCTCTGATTGGTCAGATCTTTCCTCAGGTGTGATTGTGATTGGCTGTTTCTCATTGGTCATGTGTGATTGACTCCATGTAATTTAGTTAAAGGGTAGGTGTAGCTCAGTGGTCAGGGAACTGGACTATTGAGAAGTCCAAGGTTCGAACCTCAGCACCACAAAGTCACTCATACGTGTAATGAGAGAACAATGTCTCTCTGGATAAGGGCGTCTCCCAAGCGCAGTAGATGTAACTGGATTGTGCAGATTTTGTTTGAGAATCAAGTCACACATAAAATTCCACCTGATCAAATGTCTAGAAGTACTGACTTCTGTAAAAGTTAATTTAAACACATACAGCGGCTTTTACAGAAAAACAACCCGCTTTCAACTTCTGCAAAAACAAGTACTGCTTCTGCTTTCTCTGCTACTGCTGAGTCTGATGTTTATCAGATGAACGTTGGTGGCAGTGAAGCGAATCCGATCTACAGTCTCAGTCTGAGGGACAGAGGGACAGCTCTAGATTCTGATTGGCCAGTTGGGGGTTGTGTTCTCACTGGTGAACTGTGATTGGCTGTGACTTCTGTTTATTTATTTGTGGCCAGTTGTGGGGGAAGGATCCTGATTAGCCAATTGTGATTTGGAGGGCCCTGCTTGGTCAGTCGTGATCAAGGGATCCTGGTTGGTCAGTCGTAATTTTGAGGACCCTGATTGGTCAGTCGTGATTTAGGGGACCCTGTTGGTCAGTCATGATTTAGGGCACCCAGTTTGGTCAGTCGTGATTTAGGGGACTCAGGTTGGTCAGTCGTGATCTAGGGGACCCAGGTTGGTCAGTCGTGATTTAGGGGACCCAGGTTGGTCAGTCGTGATTTAGGGGACCCAGGTTGGTTAGTCGTGATTTAGGGATCCTGATTGGTCAGTCGTGATCTAGGGGACTCAGGTTGGTCAGTCGTGATCTAGGGGACCCAGGTTGGTCAGTCGTGATTTAGGGGACCCAGTTTGGTCAGTCGTGATTTAGGGGACTCAGGTTGGTCAGTCGTGATCTAGGGCACCCAGTTTGGTCAGTCGTGATTTAGGGGACTCAGGTTGGTCAGTCGTGATCTAGGGGACCCAGGTTGGTCAGTCGTGATTTAGGGGACCCAGGTTGGTCAGTCGTGATTTAGGGGACCCAGGTTGGTTAGTCGTGATTTAGGGATCCTGATTGGTCAGTCGTGATCTAGGGGACTCAGGTTGGTCAGTCGTGATCTAGGGGACCCAGGTTGGTCAGTCGTGATTTAGGGGACCCAGGTTGGTCAGTCGTGATTTAGGGGACCCAGGTTGGTTAGTCGTGATTTAGGGATCCTGATTGGTCAGTCGTGATCTAGGGGACCCAGGTTGGTCAGTCGTGATTTAGGGATCCTGATTGGTCAGTCGTGATTTGGAGGACCCTGATTGGTCAGTCGTGATTTAGGGCACCCAGGTTGGTCAGTCGTGATTTAGGGCACCCAGGTTGGTCAGTCGTGATTTAGGGATCCTGGTTGATTGGTTAGTTGTGATTTAGGGGACCCTGGTTGGTCACTTGTGATTTGGAGGTCCCTGGTTGATTGGTTAGTTGTGATCCCTCTGATCACAACTGGCCAATCAGATCCCCCGTTCACCAGGTACAGCCTCCTCCAATCCTCTGATTGGCCAGGTGTGATTAGTCAGTTGCAGCAGGGTGGTTCTGATTGGCTGAATGTGCTGGTGATTACAGTATACGTCATCATCGTGATCTTCTGCTTTGCGTCGGCAACGGGACTCTACAGCTGCCTGGAGGCTCTACTGAACGCCGTGGGGTGCAGCAAACTCAGGTACACACACACACACACACACACACACACACACACACACACACAGGCTGCACTTTTATTACTGAGAATTTCTAACATATTTTTACATTGTGTGTGTGTGTGTGTGTCAGTGTGTCCTGTCTGGAGAAGAGCATCTCTGTGAGGAACATGCTGCTGGCTGCTGTGTGCATCACTCTGTCTGTGGTCTGGGGTGTGTATCGAAATGAAGACAGGTACTGCCTAAACATGTTCTTACACACACACACACACACACACACACACACACACACACACACACACACACACACACTCAATAACAAGAGGATGTGGTTTAGAGCTCTGCCGTGCTTTTGTAAATAAAAAAAGAAGAAGAACCAGGAAGTAATGATTCAGGTCTGTAATAATAATAATAATAATAATAATAATAATAATGCTGTTGTTTTCTTTTTTTATCATTTTATTTTAATTTATAATTAGATACATATGTTATTAGACACAGTGTATCATGTGACCTGTAAGTGATGATGTAATATTTACCATGTGTTTCTATTAAAATGACCAGATTTATAACTATAAATATATAACTGTGTGTGTGTGTCTGTGTGTGTAGGTGGATCTGGATCCTACAGGATGTGCTCGGGATCGCTTTCTGTCTAAACTTCATGAAGACCATCACACTGTCTAATTACAAGGTGCTTTTTAAAACCTGATTTATTTACCAGCTTCATGTTCACACTGTATGAGTCTGATTATAACCGTGTGTTTGTGTGTGTGTGCGTGTGTGTGTTTTAGATCTGCGTGATCCTGCTCAGCCTGCTGCTCGTTTACGACGTCTTCTTTGTCTTCATCACGCCGTTCTTCACAGCCGTGAGTCTCTTCTGTTCTGAATGTCCCAGACATAAATATCAGAACACCTGCAGGAGTAATTACAGAGTTTTTAATATTTGTATCAGCATTTGGGGTTTTAATCATACAGGCTGTGAAAGTGTGTGTGTGTGTGTGTGTGTGTGTGTGTTAGCAACACAGGATTAGTGTTACATCTTCATCGGTTATGACCAGATAACGACACGGCGCTCCTGATATGTCTGTGTGATGTGTTCAGTTAGAGCTCTGGATTAAACAGAGACGATCTGGAGTCTTTGTCTGTTTCTCTCTCTCTGTCTCTCATGGGTGTGTTAATGTTTTAGATTTAATGTGTGTGTAGGTGTATAATAGTTGCATCTTCTTAATACTGTTCCTGGTGTGTGTGTGTGTGTGTGTGTGTGTGTGTGTGTGTGTGTCACTTGTAGAATGGAGAGAGCATCATGGTTCAAGTTGCTCTCGGCCCGGATGCTGGAGGAGAAAAGGTACAGTGTGTGTGTGTGTGTGTGTGCACGCGCATAGTAACAGTCATTAACTGCGTGTGTTTTGTGTGTGTGTGTGCAGTAACAGTTGTTAACTCTCGTGTGTGTGTGTGTGTGTTTTAGGGCGGTGGAGGCGTGTTCATTCCAGCTGATCCGACCCCCACAAATGAAAAAGTAAGGTTTACTGTGTTCTGTAGGGGGAGGGGCGGCACCATAAAACGCACACACACGTGTGCACACACACACACACAGTTAGGGTTGGGTACCGAAAACCGGTGCCAATACGAATGAATTTAATTTAAAAAATTAAAGCGCAAATCATCAGGAAATAAGATCATACGAGATGCGCGTGAACGCAGCCACTAACGTTACACTCGCTCTGACGGCAGCAGGTGATCGACCGCTATCTTAACTTGCTAAATTAACTTTCGTTAAAATGCCTAAAACTAAACGGTCGAAAGTCTGACTGTATTTCAGAAGAGAGGATTCCGACACCGCGACGTGCAGTAAATCTTTTATAGCAGTCGCGTGTAAACGGGGAAACGCGGCACATCTAATGAAACATTTGAGGGCACACGGGATAAAGTTAAAGCAGAGGGACGCGCCGTGTTTAACAGCTTACAGACGACAGCTGGCGCTATCGGTGTGGATGAGCCGAACCCCAGTCACACCAACCGTAGCAAAAATGGTCCAGCGATTATGATGACGTCAGCAGCCTTTCCGCAGGTTAGCAGTAGGCTAATGTAATGTTAACTGCAAAATGCTAATCTTGCATTCATGCTAACAAACGGTCAAACGATTTGTAAAATACTAATGTAACATGGATTCTGTTTATAATTATGGCTTTCCAGCTAGGACTTAAACTTTTAATATATTGTTCAATTTAAGCATTTAATATTTTGTTCAGTAAAAATGTGTTCTTGAGACATCCACCATCATTTTGTGGCTTTTGCAAAGTATCGGTTCAGGCACCGTTTTGGCACCGGTACCGATTTAAAAGTATCGATTTGGCACCGGTATCGAAAACACCCCAAACGATACCCAACCCTACACACAGTGTCAGTCCTAACTCAGTGTGTGAGTGTTTATACAACGTGAATCTGACACGTGGAGGCGTCTTACTGATGTTCATACAAGTGTGTGTGTGTGTGTGTGTGTGTGTGTGTGTGTATGCACTCAGCTGCCCGTGGTGATGCGTATCCCCCGGTTCGCGGCGTGGGCTGAGAACCTGTGTGAGATGCAGTTCTCCATCCTCGGATACGGTGACATCATCATTCCAGGTCCGTCACCTCACTGACACGTGACAGCCGTAGTTCCTCTCACGTCATGTGTAGTTCCTGTAACGTCAGCAGTAACGTGTGGTCGTTCCTCCGCAGGCCTGTTGGTGGCGTACTGTCACCGCTTTGACGTTTGGATCGGCAGCTCAAACAGAATCTACTACGTCTCCTGCGCTGTCGGTAATAAAGCGGTGACGCAGCACACAGCAGTCCCTCTACAGGTACAGTTCACTGTCTGAGTAATGACACGTGTGTGTGTGTGTGTGTGTGTGTGTGTGTGTGTGTGTGTACAGCGTACACTCTGGGTCTGGTGTTGACCTTCGTGGTCATGTTACTGTCTAAGATGGGTCAGCCCGCCCTGCTGTACCTGGTCCCCTTCACCCTGATCACCAGCGGCGTGCTCGCCTGGAGGCGTAGTGAGTTCCGACAGTTCTGGGCCGGAACCACCTACCAGGTGAGTCCCCGCCCCCACGCCACCGTGCCCTTTAGATTGGACGCTTAACAACACACTGCTTCATGATTGCTGAGAAAAATAAATACCTGCGGGACATTCTGGTATCCGTGGATGATTGACAGGCGGCCGAGCCCTGGCCCCGCCCACACGCTGCCCTAATTCTTCTTTAAATTCCTCATTAATGAAGGGCGTGTGACCCGGCCCGGCGTAACAGAGTGTGTGTGATGACCAGAACAACAACATACTGAAAATAATCATCATCTTGATAATAGTGTTTACAGTGGAACCTCGGATTGCGAGTAACGTGGTTTACGATTGTTCCGCAAACCGAGCAAAGATTTTTAATCATTTTTTATTCGGAAACCGAGCAAGTATTAGTTTACGAGTGCCGAGTATCATGCTTCACACATGTAACTTTATTTTGACACCAGAGTCACCTCTCACCTCCCCCCCTTCCCCTCCCCCGGCTTTGCAAACACACAGAAACTCTGCTCTGTCGCGATTCTTTTCAAAGGTAACGTGCTGGTTCATTTGTTTTATTTTGTTTTGTTTTTTTTACTTTACAGCAGTGATTCCCTTAGTATGCGCTCACGCCAGGTCAGAGAGATTTCTTTTTTTCCCTGTTAAAACTGTGTTTCCGTTGTCTGTGTGTGTTTGTTGTGAATCTTAAAAAGCGAGGTGGGGGGAGGGGGGAGGAGTGTTACTGTGTAAAACGAGGTCAGGGAAGGGGCTAATTCCACACACACACACACACACACACACACACACACACGGCGCCTGCGCGCACCAACGGAAACACTTATCTTTTTTTTGACATTTTTTATTTTTTGATACAACAGTGTTATCCATATGTTTACATCAAATGAAATGTACTTACATTCCTCACTGTTCTTTTTTCCTTTTTCACATAATACAGTACAATAAACAAAAACAAACAATGAATAAAATAAAGCAAGTAAATGAATAAGTAAATAAAATGAATAATAATAAGAAGAAGATAAACATGGTACTATTAATAACAAAAGTCATTGTTACAATTTGGGGAGGCCAAAACTTAACTTAAAATGAAAATTCCCTAATAAATCATGTTGAATCTTTGAGAGTGGAGAATGAGAGGAAGCTTACCGGGTATCAGTTTGAGAGACACACACATTGCAAATTTAAGCAAGGGGCATTTATGCTTCTACCAAATCTGGGCGCAGTGGCTCAACATATTCGATCCACTTGGACCAAATATTTCTGAACATGTCCATATGAAGGCGGAGGGAAAATGTAATTTTTTCCATAACATAAATATCAAATATAATATCAAACCACTCTTGCAATGTAGGGGGTTCAGGAAGCAACCAACGTCTTGTAAGAGCTTTTTTACCTGCAGTTACCAATATATCAAATAAGCGTTTCTCAGATCTTGTCTGGAGGCCAGTAATTCCTAGAAAAAATGTAGGAAAATGTAACGGGAGTGTGATGCTAAATATGCTTTCCATTGCTTTCTGAATATCCTCCCAAAAAGGCTTTATCACTGGGCAATCCCAGAATATGTGCCAGTGACTGGCTTCCTGAAACCCACACTGTCTCCAGCATTTAGTGTCTCCTCCCTCAATATATGCTTTCTGTTTTGGTGTAATAAAAAATCTGATAAGGCACTTCCACGAGAACTCCCACCACATATACGAATTAGTGCATTTTGATGAGAATTCACATACACCCCGCCAGTCTTCAATTGATATTGAAAAATTACCTTCTTTTTCCCATTTTTTAAAATATATTCTGTAGAGTGAGGTTTATATTCCCTTAATCCTTTACATAATTTAGAAATAATACCTTTATTTAAGTTACCTTGGTTTGCATCTTTGAATAGTTTCATAATTGGGTCATCAAGGTCAGTTTTATTTCTGATATTTTTTTCGAAATGTTTGCGCAGCTGGAGGTATCTATAGAAATCAGATTTATCTAGATTGTATTCTTTCTTCAAACTTTCAAAATCTTTCAATTTTCCCTTTTCTGTTAGAGAGTAGAATGTTGTTATTCCTTTTGAAATCCAGGATTTGAATCTGGAATCCATCTTATTAGGCTTAAATTCAGGGTCATACGCGCACCACTGAATTATTTGTAGTTTACTATTCAGTTTATATTCTTCCTTTATTTTGTTCCAAAAACTTAATGTTGCTTTAATCCATGAATTCTGCACCTTTTCTAGAAATCCTCCCAAGTTTTTATGAACCAATAATGCCTGTATTGGGGGGTCCTTCACTTGTGAAAGTTCAATATCTTTCCACCTAGCTTGATATATTGGGTTACATATATTAATTAGGTATTTAATTTGGGCTGCATAAAAATAATCCATAAAATGGGGTAATGCTAAACCACCTTCCTCCTTTGGGAGCTGTAATGTTTTTAACTTGATCCTAGGTTTTTTTCCTTGCCAAATAAACGGAAACACTTATCTGTCAGGATTTATTTGTACTTTTTTAAAAAGTGAAGTGCAGATTAATTTGTGTTATTTTCATTGTATAGATTGTGTTAATTATTTTATATATTTGGGGCTGTGGAACGAATAATTTGAGTTTTCACTATTTCTTATGGGAAATTATGATTTGGTTTACGAGTGTTTTGGAATACGAGCCCACTTCCGGAACGAATTATGCTCATAATCCAAGATTCCACTGTATTTATTTATTTTAATGATATAGATTATTTATTGATTTATTATTTATTTATTAAATACAAACTAAACTGTAAATGTAAATGATGGCAAAATCTGACGCAAACAAAATGTCCAAACGCTGAGGAAGAGCAGACGATGACCGTGTGTGTGTGTGTGTGTGTGTGTGTGTGTGTGTGTGTGTGTGTGTGTGTTTGTGTGGAACATTTCTGATCTGATCATCTGACCTGTGTGTGAGAGAGTGTACAGTGTGTGTGTGTGTGTGTGTGTGTGTGTGTGTGTGTTAGACCAGCTTTGTGAAACTCTCTCATTACTTGGTCTCCATCAGGTGTTGGACTCATCCAGGGAACCTTTAATACCAGGTGGGCGTTTACCTTTCAGCCCCACTCGCTGCTCTTCCATGTGCTGTGTGTGTGTGTGTGTGTGTGTGTGTGCTTTTCAGCTTCTCTCTCACGTTATGAGCTGCTTTTCTGCTCACACATCACATCAGCTTCCTAACCCCGCCCCTTCAGCCGTGCCGCTCTGAGTAACGCACCGCCCACAGCGACCATCACACTCAGAAGTAATTTAAATATTAAACGATTATTAATTAGTCGAGGGGGTGACGGCGGGGGGGGGGGGGGGGGGGGGGGGGGGGGGTCAGTTTAAAAATGATTTTCTTTTTAATGTATTTTAAATTTCTAGATGTTAAAATCTGAGGTGTTGTAATGTTGCAGTTCCCGTCTGATCCTACAGGCGGCGCTCTAAACTGTTCACACACTCACACAGGAGGTAGTCATTAGGCCCGGCATCATGGGAAACAGAACCAGACAGGTGTGTGAGAGGGGTTAGAAACACACACACATACACACACACACACACCTCTATGAAGAGGAACCATTAGAGAGTGCAGGACCCCTTAAGTGTGTGTGTGGGGGGGGGGAGGTGTGTGTGTGGGGGGGGGGCGGGGGTCACTCACCTGGTGTGTAAATATCCTTCTGCTTCTACAGGTAGTGTCTCTGCATTACTGTGTGTGTGTGTGTGTGTGTGAGAGAGAGATTACAGAACTATGTCCCTTGTCCCTCCCTGCAGCAGATAACTGGGCTCTAGGGGGCGCTGTGGCTACACTCTGTGTTTTCACAACTAATACGCGCACACACACACACACACACACACACACACACACACACACACTTTATTTTCATCTCACTCATGTGTGGCTTGGAACGCTAACGCTACCACTCAGGTGTGTGTGTGTGTGTGTGTTTGTGTGTTTTATTCCTGTCTCAAAGTGCCCTGATCATCATGTTTCAGGAATGAAACACAGCCGAGGTGTGTGTGTGTGTGTGCGTGCTCAGAGTGGGCGTGTCTCAGTCCTCAGGGGGAGTGTTCTCATTAGAATAAACTCGCGTCTAATGTTCTGACATTCAGGACGGAACCCCAACGTGGACGGGTTCTAATCAGAACACTCAGTCACGGACTTTACAGCTCTGAGCTCAACACACACGGACTCAAACTCTAACACTGTCTACCTGTGTCTCTCCCTGTCTCTGTCTCTCTCTGTCTTTGTCTGTCTCTCAGATGGAGACGCTGAATATCCCGGCGGAGTGAGGAAGTGCTGATCGGCTGGATTAACGTGTGTGTGAGAGAGTGATAGAGGAGTGTGTGTGTCTGTGTGTGTGTGTGTGTGTGTGTGTGTGTGTTGAGCACTTTAAGCCCTGTGATTTGGCTGTATCAGGACCAATACAGTCCCCTCTCTCTCTCTCTGTCTCTCTCTCTCTGTCTCTGTCTCTCTCTCTCTCTCTGTCTCTCTCTCTCTGTCTCTCTCTCTCTGTCTCTCTCTCTCTGTCTCTGTCTCTGTCTCTCTCTCTCTCTCTCTCTCTCTCTCTCTGTCTCTCTCTCTCTGTCTCTGTCTCTCTCTCTGTCTCTCTCTCTCTCTGTCTCTCTCTCTGTCTCTCTCTCTCTCTCTCTCTCTCTCTCTCTCTCTGTCTCGCTCTCTCTTTAATAAACAACATTTATTATGTATTTAAAAGAAGGCCTTAATCAGCGCCCCAGGCTCCGCCCACAGCACACGGCCACACCTGATCAGAGCATGCAATGTTCTACAGACAGCGACAAGACACGGTTACCATGGAGACGTGTGTGTGCGCGCGTAGTCGTCCCACAGACTAGCGCTTAACACTGTGAGATGTGAAGTATATAATCTTGATCAGGTGTGTACATACACAGGGTGTAACATGGGGTCTGAGAGTGTGTGTGTGTGTGTGTGTGTGTGTGTTTTATAATGATTGCAGTGTTTGTGTTTATAACCAGGCCGTCATTAATCTCCTTTTTTTTTCCTGCCTTAAATTAAATCAGAACAAATGTGTAGCGATGCAGCGCTGTGAGATCTGAGGGGTTCATTCACACTTTAATCTCACACACACACACACACACACGCTGTTATATAAACACACAGCTGACAGAACAACTGACATTTACACTGTGTGTGTGTGTTTAACCGGGAAGGGGTGTGATGGGCGGAGTCACCAGTACTGACCTCACGCTGATTAGTTTTCTCTAACGGCGTGTCCTCGGGGGTGCACTTACTTTTGTGTTTCACCACTAGTACCAGCACGGTTAGCTGAGGGTTCCAGTCTAACACACTGGTGTTTTATAAATAATTAGCACTGGGTGAAGGTGTGATGGATGAAGTTGTCACTGTTACCATAGTAACAGCGCGTCCCTAATTGTTTAATTCCTCTTATTTCACAGCGAACTGTAAATGATTACGTTTATCGCTTATTAAAAAAGGATGAATAATTTTGTTTAAATTCTGTTAAAGTTGTAATGTTTGTCTTCATGGTTCCTGTTGTTACGCTACAGCAGCTATAAAATCTCATTCTCTCACCAGACTCTGTCTATTCTCTCTCTTGTGTAAAGTTTATAACGCACTCCTTACACTCATGTTACACACACACACACACACACTTTTCTGTGAATTATCTGTTGCTATGGAAGCTAACGTTTTGTTTTAATTATATTTATTTTTAATGTAATCGGTTCTCCCCAAGGTGAAATGTTGTAGTGTGAAACACATTCTCCCACAGGAAATCATGTAAATACAGATAATCCGTTCCAGACACCCAAAAATATCACCAACTTCAACACTATATAAAAACAATCAGAACGTTTAGAAAAGGCCTGTGAATGACGTAAAATATGAAATAAATAGACATTAGCTGCTCCTTTTTCTTCTTGTTATCGTCCTTGATAACATTCTTGGGACCAAATCAAAAGTTTGAATTTATTTCAGTAATTCAGTATAAAAAGAGAAACTCGTGTATCCTGTAGATTCTTTACACACAGACTGATAGATTTCAAGTGTTTATCTTTTTTTTTTTATGGTTATGGCTTACAGCTAATGAAAACCCAAAATTCAGTATCTCCGTGTCACAGGTTCGACCTTTGTGCACGGGCGGCACCACAGACACGCGGCGAGGTCTTACGGGGAAAAGGGTGATACAGACACGCGGGGCGGTGATTTTATTAAGGAATAATAGAAACGATAAAGGGTTAAAAACAGGGAGGACGAAAGTGAAAGTATGAGAGCACGTGCAGGTCCGGTGCAGAGGCCAGCTGGCACGCGGGCGCACGGCCGGTTAAAGGCGGAGTGACGGACTGGAGCACATGGAGGTAGCGTAGCGCTCCATGTGTCTGTGGTGGGCGTGTGCGCCTCAATCTGTTGTCGCTCCTCTCTCACGCCGTAGGCTCAGGAAATCAACTCCGTCTCCGTGAAACTCCGAAAATTTGAATGTCAATTAAAACCAATAAAATAAAATAAAAATGCTGGACTACTGAACAGTTATTTCAGCACTCAGTACTTGGGCGGGGCTCCTTCACATGAACTCCTGCAGCAGTGGGCGTGGCATGGAGGCGGTCAGTCTGTGGCCCTGCTGACGGGTTACTGTGTGGAGGTCCAGGTTGCTCTGATAGCGGCTCTTCAGCTCTACTGCGCTGTTGGTCTGGTGTCTCACGTCTTCCTCCTCACAACACTCAGAGATTCTCTATGAGGTTCCGGTCGGGTGAGTTTACTGGATCAGGCACAGGGGCACCACGGTCTCTAAACCAGGTATTAGTAGTTTTGTCAGTGTGGACAGGGGCCGAGTCCTGCTGGGAAATGACATCAGCATCTCCGTAAAGCTGGTCAGCAGAGGGAAGCATGAAGTGCTCAAACCTCCTGCTAGATGCTGTGCTGACCTTTGACCTGATAAAACACAGTGGACCAACACCAGCAGGTGACTGCAAACGTTATACTGGACTTCGGGACGTCTCGTCCTCCAGACACGGGGACCGTGATTTCCAAACGAAATGCAAAATTGACTTTCACCTGTAAAGAGAACTTTGGCCCACTGAGCAACAGTTCAGTCCTTTTTGTCCTCAGCCCAGGTAAGACGCGTCTGATGTTGTCTCCGGTTCAAGAGCGGCTTGACACGAGGAATGTGACAGTTGTAGCTCGTGTCCTGGACACGTCTGTGTGGTGGCTCTTGAAGCACTGACTCCAGCTGCAGTCCCCACTGTTAAATCTCTTGTTTCCTCTCACGGCTCTGGTTATCCCTGATACTGTGCACATTTCTCCACCACATTTCCCTTCCATTTAACTTCCTATTAATGTGCTTGGCTACATCACTCTGTAAACACACAGCTTCTTCAGCAACGTCACTTCATGTCTTGCGCTCCATGTGCAGGGCGTCAATCAACAACACTGGACACCTGTCAAGTCAGCAGTCTCCCCCAACATGTCCCCAATAAAAATGTCCCCAGTATGGAACTTTTTCTCAATATTCTACATTTCTTTGACACTGAAGTTTTTAAAAATTAAAAGAAATAAACACTTGAAATATGTCAGACTGTGTGTAATGAATCTAAACGATATACGAGTTTCACGTATTGAACAGAATTACTGAAGCGAATCAACTTTTCAATGATATTCGACCTGAAAATCTTCATGAGGATTATTGGGGTTAGAATGTTTCTTTTGCCAAACTTCTTTGTGGTTAAAACATTGATTACGTGTTTAGTTATTATCAGCCATGAATGAAGAGAAACAGTCAGTAGAAACTGTAACGCACACAGCGGTAGAGACGCCGCTGTAGTTAGGGTCACACTGGACTCGACCAGCAGGGAGCGCCGCAGGGCTGTTTTACATCTGGCACTGCTGAAGTTCGCTCTTGTATCTAACCATCTAATGAGACCTATAGAAGAATGAAACACTGATTCACTCTGTTTCTTTTAATAATTGTGCATTAATGGATCGGGACGCTGACTGAGATGATCTGATACTTGAATTCTCCTTTGGGTTTGTGAAACATCGACTACACCGACATCAGGTCACTGACACACCGAGAGCGTGAACCTGCATCAGGGACATAATCAGTCTACAGGTTTCAGAACCTCACACACACACACACACACACACACACACACACACAGTGAGCGCTGTGATTCTCTGTGTGTCTAAATAACTTTACACCTGAAACAAGTTCTTCTGTCTGTCTGCTGTTTCCCCCTGAGGGGCAGTTTAACAGCGTCAGTCCACCTACTGGGCATGAAGGTGTTACTGTTTGTTGAAGAAGCTGGAGAACCCTGAGGAACCTCGAGTGCAGTTCAGTCAGACAGTACAGTCTTACACTGACATTACTGTGTGTGTGTGTGTGTGTGTGTGTGTTTTATTTCTCTTGTTTATATATTAGTATGGTTCACAAACACATTGAGATGTTGCATTTAAGCTGAAATAACTTAAAAATATATTGTTAGTATTAGTTAAGTCCCTGAACGTTGATGTGTTTCTAACATTTAAAAATACATGCTTATTAAAATGTGTTTTTTTTTTAATAATAATGGAAAATTGCATCTAATGAAAAGTACAAATGTATGTTTACTCACAAGTATTAATGTTTAACAATAAAATATACAGTACATATATCTGTTTTATTTATTGAATGTCCATTAAAAATAATAAATACATTAAATATTCCTGAAAATGTTGGATAAACAAGTGTTACAAAATTGACATGAATTATGCATTTATGAACCCATTGATATATATATATATATATATATATATATATATATACAGTATATATTTGTACATTTTTATTTATCTATAGGAAATAAGGAGGATAAAGTCCTCGAGTAACCAACAGCACATCCTGGGTTCATAAAGAGACTCGTGAGATCCTGTTATTTTGATCGCAGTAATTATTTGCTCTCAGTGAAGCAGAAACCCTCCATAGATGTGATGTGCTGGTGATTCAGTACATTCAGGTGGTCATGTGACTTCATTTTATCACCACATGACGTTGCTGAGTCTCGACCTGAGCGACTGACGCGACCCCAGATCATAACACTGTCTCCAGAGGCGCGTACAGTGGACGCTATGCATGATGGGAGCGTCGCTTCATTACAGCGCTTCCCTTCTCACCCTGACACGCCCGTCACTCTGGAACAGACTCATCAGGTCACATGACCTTTCTCCATCACTCCAAAGTCCAGACTTTATGATCCCTAACAAACTGAAGCGTTTTTTCTGATGAGTCCACTGGACATGAGCGGTGCGTTGTGCCACTTCACCAAGTGACTGAAGTTGATGTTCCAGGTTCAGTTAATAATGTGTTGGAGACATTTCCTAATTCGGTTCTCGTCTTTTTAATAAACCCGTCGCTTGGTGACCTTGTGATCAGTAACTCAGAGACGTAACACACTGAGCCACCACATAAATAAACGAGTACTTTATTAATCCCAAAGGGAAATAGTCATTTTTGTATAAATCCCAGTAAAATTCCTGGGGTCTGAGCGCAGGGTCAGCCAGGACACAGCGCCCCCTGGAGCAGACAGGGTTAAGGGCCTTACTCCTGGGGTTAAAGGCCTCAACCGTGGCAGCTTGGTGGTGGAAACCCAATAACCATCAGCCCTAACTGTCTGAGTCACCACCGCCCTTTTTATATGGTGATTTCTTTGATCGTTTTACACAATACAGAGTATAAACTGTGTAAAATGCGCACCTAAAAAATATGAAAATATTTCTGAATATGTTACAAACTTGTGTATTTTTTGTCTAAAACTGATAATATATCAATATTGCTATTATTTAAGAATTAAGTCGTGAGACGTGAGTCCTGCGCTCCGGCGGCGCCCTGCTGTACGTCTTCACACTTTTCCGTAGAAAAACATTTCTGTGTTAAAAATTCTTTTATTTTTATTAACTGGCCTGCAGTAATATAGAAATTTTCGGAAATACTGAGTTTTGTGTTTTTATTAGCTGTAAGGCATAATCATCAAAATTAAAAGAAATAAACACTTGGACTTTATCTCACAGTGTGTAATTGTAAAGCCCACATCCTACCCCATTTGTTATCAACTGTTGTTTCTTTTTTCTTTTTCCTGTGTTGTCGCCTCTGGAAGCTTCTGTCACCAAAACAAATTCCTTGTGTGTGTGTGTGGGTGTGTGTGTGTGTGTACTTAGCAGTAAAGCACTTTCTGGTTCTTCTGAAATAAATCAACGTTTTGAGGATATTTTTATTTATTTAGATGCACCTGTTTATATATAATATCTGACTTGCCACATATCCTAGGCAAACCTTTAAATAGGTTTCAGGCTGTAAAAGCAAAGTTTTATTCATCAGAAAATCCAATAACATATTGAAGCGGATATAGACGTCACAAAGCTTCACAATTGTTTAATGTGCGCACAAACAAAATGCTTTTCATTGCTAGTTAATGTCATTCTGCACCATGAAAAAAAAGGGGGAAAATAATAGCAGTAGTTTGTACACATCTCGTTAAAATTTGAGAGGTTTGTGGTCAGACTACGAGATGATGTCATTTTCTGAACACCCTGTACACAGAGCTACTGTACAGCACGTTCCAAGTGACAAGAATGAAATTGTACGACGTGGGTTTAGCTCTCTGGCGCCCTCGTGCGGTGTGAGTCAAGAATTAAATAAAAACAAACAAACGGGGCAGGACGTGAATTACGTTCAGTCATATGGTGCAGAGCACGTGATCAGTGGTGGGCGGGGCCTGGCTCTGCTGCGTCGTCACGCAGGCGAGTGCGAGCGCGTCAGACAGTCGGTGAGCCGCAGCAGTATGAGAGAGCCAGCTCCCGCTGCTGGAGCGGAGACACCGGAGAAACGCCGCTGCTCCACTCACCGGGCTTCCCTCAGCGCGCTCACACGCAGCGCCGCCGCCGGTAGATGGCCGAGAGCCGCGCGACACCAACGCGTCAGTCCGCCCGGTGAAGAGAATGGTAGGTCCGAGCGGGGGGTGTGAGGGGGTTCCTCACGCGGAGTGACATTAGCTTAGCATAGCGCTCTGCGTGTCTGAGGGGGAAAGTGTAGCAGAGTGTACATTTATGTGTGTGTGTGTGTGTGCGCGCGCTAGCACGATACGACACTCTCGCTCTCTCTCTCTCACACACACACACACACACACACACTGCCTTCCTGTCAGTGTGTCAGGAAAGAGTCTCGCGCCACTATCAGACAGACATTCCTCCTCACGCGCCTGACATGACTCGCGCTCTCGGCTCTCGCGCGCACCGAGTGTCAGTCAGTCAGAGACGTCAGTTAGCCTGAAGCTAAAGTTAGAGCTAAGTGTGCTAGCGGTGTTAGCACACACACACACACACACACCCGCTCTGTGTGTGTCCTGTCAGGCTGGTGTTAGCACTGAGCTAACATGATGTGGTGAGTTCTCTCTCTCTCCCTCTCTCTCTGTGTGTGTGTGTGTGGATTCTCACGGCTGTTTTCGCGACACACTTTTTCCTGTCAGAAAGCTTGTGCTAAGCTAACGGGAGCCGAGGCTTCAGTCAGTCAGTCAGTCAGTGAGTGTGTGTGTGTGTGAGTGCAGTCCGCTGTCCTTGGACTTGAGCCCTGTTTCAGTAAATAATTCCTCTTGAGTGGAGGATTTGCAGTCAGGGCTCGCCGATGTGACTCCGGCTTCAGATAACGATACATTGTCTGTTCAAGTCAAACCGGGACTCTTAGAATAGCAACACAGTTCTGAGAATAATGGGGGAAATAACTCCCTTTATTTCTCTATGTAATGCCCTGCTACACTAATGCACACACTCACTAGTGATTAAACACTATTACAGTAGAACATTTCGTCATGATCGGACGCGCCTGTCTGATTCACCTCTAATACGCCGGCCTCCCAAGAACTTTCTCTGAAACTGTCACTCATCTGTTTATTATTTTATTATTTTTTTTACACCTTTGTTCATCACAGATCCCGGTCTGACTCCCGGTTATGTGTAATTTCAAAGATTTTTTCATGACGCCTCTTATATGAACAGGATCGTTCAGAAGCAGTACAAGATTTCGTTCACAAGATTGTACAAAATGTAAGGTATAACAGGATACACACAGAGACCAAAACCTTTTTCGTGCCAAAGTGTGCTAAAACTTTGTAAAGCTCATCTGTATACATATATGTGGGAAAAATCTGCGTGTATTATTTGTGTTTAAGCCTGCAAAGAATTGAAAAAGAGAACAAGGAAAAAGAGCAAAAAATAATCCTTGCTTCAACTAAACTTCTTTTTTTGTGTAATTTTTAGTATTTTAGTTTTTATTTATTGTTGATCAATTAATTTATTTTATATCTACTAATTAATACTTTTTATGTTATAAATGTTTTTATTCTTTTAATTGATTTTTATATTAATAATAATAATAATTATTATTATTGTTAAAACTCTCAAAACATTTGCATTGTTTTGTTATTAAACATCTATAAGACATTACGTTTTGCTTTTAGTGAAAAAAAATTGCTTGTATTGAAATAAATTATGATTAAATTATTAGGAATGTAACATGTATGACTAAGGTGTAAAAAAAAAAAGTTAAATATTTTACAGTTTCAAAAAATGTAACATTGTAATACAAAATCAGAAGATTAAAGTTTGTGATATTTAGATTTAAAAAAAATTAATTTAGAAAAAGTGTAGCTGTTTTTTTTTTTAAAAAAAAGGAAATTGTAAAATAATTGATGTCTTTAAAATGAACAAACAAAGCAAAAAAAAACATCTTTTTCAGTAATTATCACTTTGTGTGTGTGTGAGACACTATAATCAGTGTTATAATGATGGTGTGAGTGAGAGTATTGCCCGGTCACTCGGAGCCTGTGTTTAAATCCAGTCTCGTTGTGTTTCTTTGTTTCGCGCTCACACTCGTCTCTCAGGACTCGCTTCCTCCAGACCTTTAAATCTCAGCGTTACAGGCAATAAGGCAGCAGTGTGTGTTTGTGTGTGGATCAGCAGCTCACACACTGCCATGTTTCTTGCACTGGGCTTCTCTTACGGAGCGCTCGACAGGTTCACAGGGCCGTACCATCACCTGCAGGTCGGGATTGTATTATTATTATTATTATTATTATTATTATTACTGACACCTAGTTGTTGTTGTTGTTGAGGTGTGAGGTGGCCGTTAATCAGCTTGTAATCGTTCTGGGTGAAGTGATGATGTTAGTCAGCGCTTGTTACTCCAGGTTTCTTCATGGTCCACTGAGTGCAGGATTAAAGCTCCGCTGCATCATCCTCGTCTCCTGAAGCAGCGTAACCCCGATCTAATCCCGGAGGTTACCGCCGCACAGCTCAGGATGTGTTTTAGTGTTTTTCAGGATCGTTTTAGTGCTTTATAAACACAAACACAGCATGGAGTTCTTTTATCTCCGCATAAAAAATATTAATCATAGTACATTGCGTGTGTGTGGCTTTAGTGTTTAAAATAAACTTAAACAGGTGGTAGTTAATTAAGATAATTAATTTTAAATAAGTTAATTAAAAATACTTTAGCACCTGTAACGAGCTGACTATTTAGTGTGTTTTAAGAAAAATAAAGCCATGATAAAATTATAATTAAAATAATGCAAACAGTACAATGATAGAGAAAACATTCTGTAAAAAAAATTGATATAGTTTTTATTATTGTGGTGTAGCACAATTTTCTTGTTTAAAAAAAGTTTTAAGAAAATGTTGACATTTTTAGTTTACATGATCAGAGCTCAGAATTATGCTGAATAACGACTGATGTAATTCTTTAAAAGTTTTTCTGCGTTATAAATTTAAGTATCATTATTTAAGAAAAATTTAAGTTTTTATTCACGTCTTTTAGAAATGTGGATTAGAAATGAAATTCAAATAAGTAAAGTAAAGAAAAAATAATATATTATCCAGCATCTTTTTTTTTTATATGTAAATGATTTCTGATTTGATTTTGACATTTTTTAAATACTTTATTTTTAATATTAAAATTTTGTTTTTGGTTTGTGATTTTTATTTGTATTTACAGTGAGGTGATTTGTTAAAAGAACTGAATAAACACATTACACTTTGCATGAGAAATTTTTACTAAATGTTTAAAACTAAAAATTAACACACACAAACGGCAGATTATAGACTAAAAAAAACCCAATAATTAACGCCTCGTCGTCACCCTGTCTCGCCTCCGTGCCGCTCTGTGTGTTCAGTGTACACGCTCAACATCATATGGACCTACAGACCTACACAAAATTCTCACGTCACTCCCCTTCTGAAGAAATCAATCTGCTTCGCTGTGATCGATAAATAGAGTGTGGAAACTGTGCCATGGAGAGAGAGTGTGTATAAATGTTAGATAGCACTTTTACACTCTCTCTGTCATTATGAAAGAAACACAAACACTTAGTGGCCTCATTGTTACGATGACATCACAGCGGACTAAAAACCTGACCTGTGGCATTAACGTGGGAGTCGCCGTAAACATGATTATAATCCTGTCTGATTAGGGGCTTTACACATTACTGATTAAGTGTGTGAGT
Source organism: Clarias magur (assembly GCA_013621035.1). Lineage (NCBI taxonomy): Eukaryota > Metazoa > Chordata > Actinopteri > Siluriformes > Clariidae > Clarias > Clarias magur. The sequence goes on along the minus strand of QNUK01000745.1, from coordinate 146,303 downwards.
GTATGTGTGCTGCAGGGGTAGACGTTTTTTCTCCACAGTGTCACATGCTTCAGCTTATCATCACGCTGCAGGACACTTTCAGGGAGAGCTCGGCGGTGCGACTGTTCCCTATGTAGGGAGCCTACTCTTATTATTGGAACACTGTGTGTGTGTGTGTGTGTGTGTGTGTGTGTGTGTGTGTGTGTGTGTGTGTAAGCGTAAGCATGTTAAATCCTTTAGACTGTAGATGAGTGATGTATTAGAACGTGTGAAGTTGCTTCACTGGTTCCATGTTTAACGTTTGGTAGGAAATTAAGAGTGAAGTTTTAACAGGTGCCTGACGTCTGATCATCACCTTTAATCTTACGCAGTGAGTTTATATCAGAGCAGTGTGTTCTCAGAGGTGATGTAGTGTACTCCTGATGGACTGAGGCTGTGTGTGTGTGTGTGTGTGTGTGTGTGTGTGTGTGTGTGTGTGTGTACTGCGTGTTTAAGATGAGTTTCATCTGATGGGCATCAAATCTAAAGGATGGGACTGGGGTTGAGTTTCAACAGGCTGGATGGGGTCAAATCATGTGGAACAGAATTGGGTCGAGTCCTAAGGGATGGGGTCGGGGGTGAAGTTCGAACGGGCAAGATGGGGTAGAGTTCTGAGGTAAACGTTTAGGCCCGGGTCAGAATGAGGGGCCGAGGCCAAAAATCTAATGATCACGATCACAAACTTTTAACACGTCAGCACTCAAGGCCACGCCCATGTTTCACCCTCAGTGGTGTTGCGTGGAACTGATGGCTTTTGAGATTGTAGGAGAAACATGTGATTTTACTATTTGTAGGGTTAAAGTCGTGCTGCTAAGAAACCGGAAATACGTAACAGGAACTAACTGATAAGGGGTCTAGCTAAGCTAATGCAGTGACTAGTGGAGCGGCTCACCCTGTGTGTCCTGGTGAGAGACTTGAACTTTGCATCATTTTTTTGGGAACTATTGGAAAAGAAAGTGTGTGTGTGTGTGCGCGCGCGCGCGCGTGCGTCTGTCCGAGAGATTCTCCACTGCCTTCACGTCTGTGTTCATAGTAACCCAGTGATGGATTTCTCTCTCAGATGGTCTGTGTCCTGAGCCAGGGTTCGTCTTCCTGTCCTCTTACTTATTAACTGTGTGTAAGAAAGAAAGAGAGAAAGACAGGAAGTGTGTGTGTGTGTGTGTGTGTGTGTGTGTGAGAGAGAGAGAGAGAGAGGGATCATTAAACCTTTAAAGGTGACACTCGCAGTCTCAGGAGGACGATACAGCAAAACCTTTTCATCCACAGAAGGAGCTGTGTATCGCTCTCAGGATCTTCTCTAGACTGTGTGTGTGTGTGTGTGTGTGTGTTTGATGTTCCTCTACAAAGTGCTGCAACATAGGGATGAAGACGAGGATGATGCGTACGAGGTACAGACGTGTGTGTGAGTGTGTGTCTCGGAACCTGATCAGTGTTATGCTCTGTCTGTGGGTTTGCCTGGTGGGCGGAGCTATGTATGCATTTATCAGGTTGTGATGTCACTTAACATGTTTATGCAAATTATGAAAGCATCTTCTTTTAGCTGCGGGACATGTGATATTAGCTGGCTAGCGGGGGCGATGCTAGTGATTTTCATGCTAACATAAAGCTAGTTTACTAGGCGGTTAGAGGGGCGTGTCCTAATTAGCCTGTTGATGCATATTTATAGATATTGAGAATGATGTCATCGGGACGATTATCTCTTGTGTAAATGTCTTGTGTGACTATTTTTACTTGTTGAGTTTTTAAAGATTATTTCTTTCTTCCTCCACTTGTTTTCTTTTCTCCTTTCTGTGTGTGTGTGTGTGTGTGTGTGAGATATCTTACAACGAGAGTTTTATTTATTTAAACTTTGACGCACTGTAGGTTGGGGCGCTGCTGAAATTTAATTAAAATTCTTGAGTGTGTAAATCCGTCTCTGACTGAGATTCGACACACACACACACACACACACACACACACACACACACACACGTACACACACATGATTTCTGCGGAGCCGGGTCTAAGCCGAATGTTGCAGTTATGCGATACGGGAGGAGCTCATGCAGCGCTGTGTGAAGGAATACACTCACTCTCGCTTAGAAGGCAGCATTGAAGCACACTTCATTCCAATGGTGTGTGTGTGTGTGTGTGTGTGTGTGTGTGTGTCTTTTTTTTTCATGGACAGAACTGTTTCCCAATGTCAGAATTACTTTGTGCACTTTTTAATCAACCTTACAGCTACGCTCCTGCTGGTTGCCATGGTAACAGTCGGCATCATGGTGACAATGTGTTAGCTAGCGTATTTTGTGTGTGTGTGTGTGTGTGTGTGTAAGTTGGGTACAGAACCTGGGACACACTGAGTGTCTGGAGTTTTCTCATGTGGAACAGAGCGTGTTTCAGTGTGTGTGTGTGTGTGTGTGTGTGTGTGTGTGTGTGTGTGTGTGTGTGTGTGTGTGTGTCGGTCTGAATGAGAGGAATGTCTGCCCTGAGGATACTCTGTAAGCCCCAAGCAGGTACGATGCTCACTCAGTATCGCGATGCGCCTCCAACCCCCACCCTGAGCCGAAGGCACCGCCCCAGACCCGCCCCTGTGATGTCACACCATCAGTTTAAATCTATGCTCTGATTGGTTTAAGTCATTCTTCAAGTCATTTTCTTTCATTTTTCCTTGCTTTTCTTTTTTCCGTTCCTTGTTCTCTCTTTCATTTTATTCTTTATTTTATATTTGTATATCATTTTATTTAATCCTTTCCTTCTTTTTTCTTTTCATATTCCTCTCCTTTTCTTTGCTTCTTTTTCAAAATTTTGTACGCAATTTTTCCAGTTTTCTTTATATAATATTTTTTATTCTCTTTTTTTATTCTTTCATTTCATTTTAATTATCTTTAATCTCCTTTTACCATCTGTTCCTGTGTTCTTTTGAATTGTTTTTCTTTCTATTATTTCATTAATTTCTTTCTTTTTTTCATGAGTATTTTATTTATTTTAATTTTTTTCTGTATTTGTTCTTCCTTTCTTGTCATTTTCTTTGTTTAACTTTTTCATTTCTTTTTCATTTTTTTACACAGTCATGTACTGTTTCTTCTTTTTCTTACTAATTTCTCTTACTTTTCATTTTGCTCTTTTCTCACTTTTTTAAAAACTTTTTTGTTTATAATTCTTCTTATGATTTTCTTTCTTTTTTAATTTCTTTTGTTAATTTTTAGTACTTGTTCCCTTATTTGACATGGTGTGAAAGTGAGTAGTGACAATACACGCTGTGTATTGAACAGGTAGAAGGGTGCCAATACTTTGCAGGTGGACAGTTGGGCTTCACTCAGTAATGAAGAATGTTGTGTTTTTGTCTCTCTGCAGTCCCAGAAATCCTGGATAGAGAGCACTTTCACCAAGAGGGAATGTGTCTACATACTGCCAGTGTCCAAGGACCCACACAGGTACACACACACACACACACACACACACACACACACACACACACACACACACACACGGAGGGGTTCTGTGGATTTTCAGATTTACACACCAGCATTCCTGCACTCAGGTTCACACATGCACAGGAATGTTCACTAATCAGACGACCTCAGTGTCAGATCTGATTGGCTCGTGCACACCTCAGTCTCAGATCTTCCTCCTGGTTGGCTCCATCCAACACCTCCTATACTCGTACATCTTATAGGTACGTTATCGGAGACACCTGTTACCTTTTCCTGGATTAGTGGTTTGACTCTGCCCAGGTAGGCGGAGCTAGATTGGATTTTACGTTGTTTAGACCTGATTACACTCTGTATGAGATGCTGTTTCAGGATGATTTTGCGAACGTGGGAGGAGCAAGAGACATTGTTAGTCTTTGCCCAGGTGGGAGGAGCTGATTTCTTTAACATCCTTGCCTGTGTACTTATAGACTGAAGAATTATCTTTCTTTGAGATGCATGTCCTGATTGGTTGTTGCGTTGCACATGGTGTGTTTCTGATGTCTGACTGTGTTCTTTTCTCTCTTATATACACACACACACACACACACACACACACACAGATTTTTGTGTGTGTATTTTAAATGCCATGTTTCCGAAGTCAATCCATCACAGAGTTTTTCTCCCGGTGATCGGTGTGTGTGTGTGTGTGAGGTTTTCCGTCATTTATTCCCGGCTTTGCTCTGAGTTGCTGTGTGATTGATGGAAGCAGCTTCCTGTTTGTTGCGTAACTGTTATGGTTTCCTGTGAGGAACAAGACCTGGTCAAATCCTCACCCCGGAGTTTAACAAGGAGAATCACACATGTGTACGGAATATTCATGTTTTGTCTGATCTGATCTGATCTCTGTTTCTCTGCAGATGCCTTCCAGGATGTCAGATCTGCCAGCAGCTCGTCAGGTGACTGACTTGAGTTTGTGTGTGTGTTTTTACAAATTCCAGAAGATTAATAGAATATGTGTTAAGACTCTCTCTTTCTCTCTGTGTGTGTGTGTGTGTGTGTGTGTGTGTGTGTGTGCGCGCGTGTAGGTGCTGCTGCGGCCGGCTGGTCCGGCAGCACGCCGGGTTCACAGCGAGTCTGGCGATGAAGTACTCGGATGTGAAGCTGGGTGAGGGGGCGGGGCTAGGAACAAGGTTGGGGGCGAGGTTAGGGGCGGAGCAAGAGGAATGGAGTGTGGAGAGGCACACGGAGCAAAGTCCCACCGACGCCTACGGCATCATCAACTTCCAAGGAGGATCACACTCTTACAGAGCCAAGGTGCCCAAATCCACACACACACACACACACACACACACAGATCGACGTGTACACTATCCTCTTGGCATCTAAATGAAGCAGAATTTATAGATTTTAGAGGTAGAGTGTGTTTGTTTAGATGCTTCCTGTTTACAGAAGTGTGTGTGTGTGTATGTGTGTGTGCGCGCAGTATGCGCGTCTGTCGTACGACTCCCGGCCCGAGGCGATCCTCAGGTTGATGCTGAAGGAGTGGCAGATGGAGCTCCCGAAGATCCTGATCTCAGTCCACGGAGGGATCCAGAACTTCGAGCTCCATCCTCGCATCAAACAAGTGGTGGGGAAGGGACTCATCAAGGCAGCGGTCACTACGGGGGCATGGATCCTGACCGGGGGCGTCAATACAGGCACGGCACGCACACACACACACACACACACACACACACACACACACACACACACACAAACACTCTCTCTCACTTGGCTCCGCCCCTCTCTGTACCTCCAGGTGCTTGCTGTAACATACAGCGGTCATGAGGTGTGGATTCATTGACACACACACACACACACCGTTCCCATTCCGGCGCCTGACCACGCCTCTGCTCCTACACACACACACACACACACACACACACACACACACACACACACACACACACACACACACACTGTAACACCTCACACTCACTTAATGACCGCTATTCAGAGCCTCAATTATGAAAGCAGCAGACACCATTATTACTGCACACACACACACACACACACACACACATAACTATCACATACTGTATATGATCTGGTCATTTCTGTTCAGACTGAAAACACACATTACCTCCTGTGGGTCAGTGCGGTGATGATGATGATGATGATGATGATGGAGGATTTGGACTGTGTGTTTGATTTTAAGTAAGGTGTTAATTTTGTGTGTGTGTGTGTGTGTGTGTGTAGGTGTGGCGAAGCACGTGGGAGACGCGCTGAGGGAGCACTCGTCCCGCTCTGCTCGGAAGATCTGCACCATCGGTATCGCCCCCTGGGGTGTGATCGAGAACCGTAACGACCTCATTGGGAGAGATGTAAGACACACACACACACACACACACACAGACACACACACATCTATATATACAGCTTCCTAGAATCCATGCTGCACTTATTACCTGGTGTAAACTCAGCAACAGGGGAATGTGGTTGCTAAGCAACAGTGATGCTAAAGTGTGCTTGTGTGTATTGTGAGCGTGTAGTGTTTGTAGAAAATATAAATTCATGAGAATGTTAAAATAAAGTATTTGACCGTTTAATGATTGTGTGTGTGTGTGTGTGTGTGTAGGTGGTAGCCCCTTATCAGACCCTCCTGAACCCCCTGAGTAAGCTGAATGTGTTGAATAACCTGCACTCGCATTTCATCCTGGTGGACGACGGCACGGTGGGGAAGTACGGCGCCGAGGTCAACCTGCGGAGGGAGCTAGAGAAGCACATCAACCTGCAGAGGATACACGCCCGTACGTCACCTAGTAACAGGTTTCTGCACACAGGACAAGTTCAATATCTGTCGTAAATACACGTTCCAGTCAAAGCGGCACTCGTAACACTAATTTTTATTCCATGTATACATGTGTTTTAACAATAATTATTGGGCAGATCACAAAAATTACTTCAGCAGAATAAACTATAGTTTTTATGTTCCATGTTTTATATCCACATATGGTGTGTGTGTGTGTGTGTGTCTGATCTGGAGTATTTGAACAAAAAAATTATTTTGCATGGGATGTTTTAATTTCAGCAATGCGTTTTATATTTCATGCTTCTAGAAGCTCACACAAATTTTATAAAGAAATATGAATAATTTGCGTCCTCATAATAATCATAAATGTTGTTGTTTGAAGCGAGACGCTGTAACGCAGATAAATGGCCGTTTTTGGGGCTCATATAAAATCGTCTCTCCATTTTTAGGGAAGCTACATTGGTTTGTGTATTAAATGTATAAGATTATTTTTTTTAATGAAATCAGCCCCAATACAGTGTTATGGACATTTAATTCTCTTCATGTTTCTAGTGTTTTTGCTTTGTTCTCGTGTCCCTAGTTTCCTTTTTCCCTTGTCCAGTGTTATTTCCACTATTGTTTCCTCGTTCCCCCGATCTCACCCTCACTAACGGTGTGGTAACAGCACCATCATGTCCTTATATTACAGGATTATTACTTTGTTATTATTGTTTTTTCCTCTAAGTGTTTAGTTGTGCTAATTACTTCCTGTTTACAGTTCCTCACTGTCCTCTGTCCATAAATCAGAGTTATTGTGTCTGCGCTCCATTGTCTAAAGTCTCTGTAGTTCCTGAGTCGGTGCTGCTTTATGGGATGGTCTGAAGGATTCCTAGTTTAGTGTGCGAGTGCAATATAATTGTGTGTGTTTGTAGGTATCGGGCAGGGTGTGCCAGTGGTAGCGCTGATCTTTGAAGGTGGACCGAACGTGATCCTGACGGTGCTGGAGTACCTGCAGGAGAGCCCACCTGTCCCGGTGGTGGTGTGTGAAGGAACCGGGCGAGCCGCAGACATCCTGTCTTTTGTCCATAAACAGACCGAGGACGATGGGTAACTAACACACACACACACACACACACACACACACACACGGTTTATGTGTTCTCATGTGTTTGTTTTTCCTGTTTATTTTTTATATGCGTTAACGTAGTTCACTTATTCAAGTCTAGTTGAGTGTTTCTACATCTCCGTGTCTCCTACTTTACTTGTTCCCTTTGTTCTCACTTTTCCCTCATTTCCAAGTGTCCTCCTTCACACTGCCCTTTTTTCTAGTGCTGCTCTCACACTGCCTCCTAAAGTCACACTCATCTGGTTCACAGCCCAGACCTGATTTGTTTTTTTTTGTTATCCAGCTCGTGCGCTGTGTTCACACTCTGACCCGTATGTGACAATATACTGAACGATTCATGTGAATTCTAATTGGACTTTTCAGACTGAGGTCGAACTGTAAATAATCAGACATGGATCTGATTTAGAATCATGAATGGAAGTGACAAAGATCAGATTGCATGTGATTGATGCAGTTATGAAAAAAAAACAAAAAAAAAAACAGATCTGATGCTGCGTTCACATTAAAAACCTGAAGTGATTCAGATCTGATTTTATTTATTTTTGTAGGGCTGTCGGAACACACACATCAGATCAGATACACATCTGCTCCATGGTCATGTGACCTGAATGAGCACAGGCAAATTGGAGTTGTGTGTGACTTTGTGTGTCTGCACATGTGTTGGGCGTGACATCATCAATCTGCGTCCGCAGAGTGAGGATATCATAGCAGCGCTAGCAACAGCTAAAACATTACCACCTTCTCTCTCACACACACACACACACACACACACACACACTTGTCCCTTTTCTCCGAAAAATTGTTCTAAATGTAAATTGGTTTCAATATTTATAATGAAAAAATAACGTGTGTGTGATTTATACAGGAGTCTTCCAGACGGTGTTGAGCTGGACATCATTGCGACAATCAAAAAAACCTTTAACTTCAGTCAGAATGATGCGGTGCACCTCTTCCAGACGCTCATGGAGTGTATGAAAAACAAAGAGCTGGTAACACACACACACACACACACACACATACTTTATATAGAGCTTCATAATGATCACTCTGAGCTTGTGAGGTTTGACTGGTGTGTGTGTGTGTGATAGATCACGGTGTTTGATGTCAGCTCAGAGGACCATCAGGACATTGACGTGGCCATCCTGAAGGCTCTGCTTAAGGGTACGTGTTTTGTGTGTGTGTGTGTGTCCACTCTGACCATGCTTTGTTCTTCATACTTTCCGTGTTGACCTTGGCTGAGCTCCAGCAGTGGAGTACAAAGTCAAAGGTCCCAGTCCACCCCAAACCGGCGTTTCCTCTCTGGTCCACACTGTTCCACTCAGAATCTCCACTCAGAATCTCCACTCAGAATCTCCACTCAGAGCTCCACACTCACACAGTCTGATGATGATGGTTGAAGAGGGACGAGCTCCCCGTGTGCTTCAGGTCACCCTGGGGTCGCTAGTTTTGTCCCACTGTGATCATGTTAGGAGATCCAGGCCTCAGAGGTGTAGGAACAGGGCCAATACTTCTGAAGAGTGTCAGTAGTGACAGGAATCTCCTTCCTGCACCACACTTACATTTACGTCACGGCATTTGGCCGACGCCCTTATCCAGAGTGACATTTATTTATCTCATTATACACCTGAGCAGTTGAGGGTGAAGGGCTTCGCTCAGGGGCCCAACAGGGACAACGTGGTGGTGTTGGGGTTTGAACCTGCGACCTTCCAAACCATAGTCCAGTGAAGTAGCAACTGCGCTGCCTCTTATTATCACGATACCTCCGTGTTGATTTGATCAATATTGTGATTTTCTAAGTATCACAATTTTATTAATATCCAGATTCTCGGTTACTTTTTTCCCCCAGAATTTTATTAAAATTTTAAATCTTCAAAAAAGTTTAATGAGTAATTAAATGTATTGCGTTCCTTATAACAGTTAGTTTACTCATTTAAAAACCCAAGTGCGGCGTTTAAACACTACAAACTAACTTCAAATGCAAGAGTTTAACATTTAACTTCACATTAAATCAAACACAAAGATACACTGTTACTGAGCAGCGCATCTCTGTGGTCTGTCATCATTATTATTATTTCTAATCAAACTGGTGAATAATTCACTCCTACCAGAGAGCGCCACCTGTAGGACTATAAAGAATCACGGCTGTGATCACGAAGGTGGGGCTTCTACAGGGGTTTTTTTTTTTTTTTGGCTAATTAGCACTGGCGGTGTGTGTGTGTGTGTGTGTGTGTGTGAGATGAGCGGGCTTGAGACACTAGTGATGTTTGATGATGTAAAAGCTTTTCATGGCGCTTCATGTGGAAGCTTTTTCACTCGGTACAGAATCATTATAGATCTGCTGAAGATAAATGTAGAAATAGTTTTTTTTTTGAATGATTGTGGAGTCGGTGTGGGGAGACGTGAATCAGCACGCTATAGCGTCCTCCGCCTCCGCACACTTGTGCACACACTGTCGACGCTCTGAGGTGTTACAGCGTCCTCCCTGTAGTCCTGATCCAGCAGACTTTCACCTGTCTCGTCCCCCGGAATCGGCGCTGTGAGGACGAAGAGTGCATTCATGTCTCACACAGACCGCTTGTTGACAGACGGACAAAGTGTATTGAAAAGCAAGCAGATAATCGTGAAAAAATATAGGTTCTTATAAAGTGTGTTACAGGATGTTAATCTGTCGTGTCGCACCTTTAATCAGGCAGCTTTGTGTGCTTAGGGTGATTTAAATGTGATGAATATGTTTGAATACAAAATGTTATAGTTAAATCTCATGGGTTAAATTGCTGAATGACCATGATGTGTTTTTGTTTGTATTATTTATTTATTTTATGTGATCGTTCAGTCCTGATTTAAAGTAATAAACGGCGTTTCTGTGCCTCTGACACGAGCAGCTGCTGGTTTCATTTCTGAGAAAGAGAACGATAAGAAATTGGGCCATTACAGCAACTTGTGTTTATATTCCAAAATAAAATCTCTGACATACCTCTGTGTCTGTGTGTGTGTGTGTGTGTGTGTGTGTGTGTGTGTGTGTGTGCAGGCACTGATGCGTCTGCGTTTGACCAGCTCGTACTGACGCTGGCGTGGAACCGAGTGGACATCGCAAAAGATCACGTCTTTGTTTACGGACAAAAGTTACTAGTGAGTGTGTGTGTGTGTGTGTGTGTGGTTAAACTGTCACTTTTTGTAAAACCAGTGAAACTTTAAACCCATGTGGAATCACATTTCTGTTTTTACTGAGAACGGGAAAATTCTAGAGGTCAGCAGGGTCAAACACTGTGTGTGTGTGTGTGTGTGTGTGTAGGTAGATTCTTTAGAACAGGCCATGCTGGACGCGTTGGTGATGGACCGTGTGGAGTTTGTGAAGCTGCTAATTGAGAACGGTGTGAGCATGCACAGGTTTCTCACTGTTTCACGCCTGGGGGAGCTTTACAACACGGTACGTACACACACACACACACACACATATACACACACACACAGGTTGATTTTGTGCCGTATGTCCTGACTGCTGACACTTTGTTTCACTCAAAGACGATGTCATAAAGTGTGTGTTTTTTTACTTTTTTCCCCCTGATCTTGCAGAAGCAACTGCCAGCAAACCCCACGTTGCTGCAGCTCGTCAGAGATGTTAAACAGGTGCACACACACACACACACACACACACACACACACACACACACACACACACACACACACACAGAGAGGGTTTTTTACGATAAGCACATTGATGTTACCGTCCTGCAGGGGAACCTCCCTCCGAACTACAAGGTGACTCTGATCGATGTGGGTTTGGTGATCGAGCACCTGATGGGCGGAACGTACCGCTGTAACTACACACGCAAGCGCTTCAGGATCATCTACAACAACCTGCACGGCAACACGCGGGTAACTGCACGTCCTCCTCTATCACACTAGCTGTCCGCTTCCTGTAAGTCAGGCGTAGGTCACATGACCTCGGTGTCGGCGGTGGAGGCGGGGCCGTGAGTGTTCTAATCAGCAGTCGTGATCGTGGAGCGACTCCAAGTCAGAAACGTACTGAGTGTATCTTGTGGTTTCCATAGCGATCGGGTCGCGGGCCCCCCAGCGCGCCTTCACTGCGGAAAAGTCACGAGCCGTTCAGCATCCAGGCCGACAAGAAGGAGAAAACCCGGCACAACCACTTCATCAAGACCGCTCAGCCTTACAAACCGAGGGTAGAGTGACACCCGTCTCTCCTACTTCACTCTCTCTCTCTCTCTCTCTCTCTCTGTCTACCTGTCTCCCACCCATGTGTCTCTCTTCCTCCCCTCTCCGTCTGTCTGTCTCTCTGAGCTCAGGTCACTGCTGATTTAATTGTCTCTGATACGACCACTTGCTCAGGCCACCTGTCTGTCTCTCCGTGTCTCAGATGGACTCGGGCGGTGACGTCCAGCACAGGCGGAGCAAGGAGGAGGTCGTGGACATCGACGACCCGGAGACGTGGCGATTCCCGTACCCCTTTAACGAGCTGCTGGTGTGGGCCGTGCTGATGAAGCGGCAGAAGATGGCGCTGTTCTTCTGGCAGCACGGAGAGGAGAACATGGCCAAAGCCCTCGTCGCCTGCAAGCTGAGCCGCTCCATGAGCTATGAGGCCAAGAAGAGCGACGTGGTGGACGACATGTCTGAGGAGCTCAAGGAGTACTCCAAGTGAGTCTGAGTCCATCACAGCGTGTGTGTGTGTGTGTGTGTGTGTGTGAGATATAAGAGGATTTCAGTCATTTATTGAGTGTCTGTGTGTGTGTGTGTGTGTGTGTGTCAGTGAGTTTGGCCAGCTGGCGGTGGACCTGTTGGAGCAGTCCTTCCGGCAGGATGAGATGATGGCGATGAAGCTGCTGACCTACGAGCTGAAGAACTGGAGCAATTCCACGTGTCTGAACCTGGCCGTGTCGTCACGCCTGCGGCCGTTCGTCGCTCACACGTGCACGCAGATGCTGCTGTCTGACATCTGGATGGGTCGCCTCAACATGCGCAAGAACTCCTGGTACAAGGTGGAGCTCTCTGTCTGCCTCTCCTTCCGTCTGCCGCTCCTTCCGTCTGCCGCTCGCTCCGTCTGCCGCTCCTTCCGTCTGCCGCTCGCTCCGTCTTTGCAATTGTCTGACTGTCTCACCTTAATTCTGTCTCTATCTTAACTCTCTGGTGTGTGTGTGTGTGTGTGTGTGTGTGTGTGTGTGTGTGTGTCTGTTTCAGGTGATCTTGAGCATCTTGGTGTTCCCTGCTATCCTGATGTTGGAGTATAAGAGTAAGGCGGAGATGGCACATGTCCCTCAGTCTCAGGACGCTCACCAGATGACCATGGAGGACAGTGAGCACAACTTGCAGAGCCCTGACGACATACAGATGGTACACACACACACACACACACACACACACACACACACACACACACACACACACACACACACACACACGTTTATATATTCCGCATTGCTTTCCTGCACACACTCATCACTATGTTCTCATCACAAACATCACTGACTGTAGGACGGTTTAAACAAAGCAGAAACTCAAACTTCTGTTCGATCTAAACTCAGTGTTTTCGCTTTGAGTCACACTGAGACGGTGGAAAGTAACAGAGCTCCATCAGTGTGTGTAAAGAGACGAGAACTGTTAGCACTACACTTAGAACCCAGTGCCTGGACTGTCTGTGGGGTTTAGTCCCTTTTAGATACACAAATGCTTTGAACATGTGGCTGTTGGCTCAAAGAGGTTTGGACTGTAAACTAGAGACATAGAAACTAAAACCTGGGTGAAAACTAAATACTATAATGAGAAACTTAAAATAATAAGAAATTTACACGTCCAAGTTTCTTAGTGTTTAGTTTTTGAGGGGCACGACATCATACGCCTTCTAGAGCCATGAAAACTAAACGGAGACATAATCTCTATAAACAAATGAGTAATGAACAAAGATGCTAACCACCATGTGTGTGTGTGTGTGTGTGTTCAGGATGTATTCAAGGACTCCCGCATGAATGAACATGAGGAGCTGAAGACCGAGGCCGAGGTTCTCATACGTTCACGTCGATTGCCCATCACACGCAAGTTCTACGCTTTCTGCCAGGCCCCCATCGTCAAGTTCTGGACCAACACGGTGAGTGAACAACAGCCTTCTCGTGACCGTGTGTGTGTGTGTGTGTGTGTTAGATAGTAGTAGATGATAGAGTGTGTGTAACTCCTATAACACGCTGAGTTTGTGAACAGCACGTCTTACTGATGCTATCAGATTTAACAAAGATAAAGGTGCTGGAAAAATGCCCTGAGCCTCTCACACACACGCACACACACGCACACACACGCACACACACGCACATCGTAAGAACAACTTTACTGCTAGACAAATGGTGGGAAAGAACTAAAGACGTGTGTTTGTGGTTATTTATTCATCCTTAGTGTTATTTTAAGACTTTGCCCCAAATGCTGCTGTTCCCTAGGTAGTGTGTTTACCAGATGTACTTTGTGTGTGTGTGTGTGTGTGTGTGTGTGTGTGTGTGTGTGTTTTAGCTGTTCTATCTGGGCTTCCTGATGCTCTACTCGTATGTGGTGTTGGTGAAGTTGCCAAGCTTTCCGTCTCCGCAGGAGTGGGCCGTCATCCTGTACATCTTCACCTCCGCCATCGAGAAAATACGTGAGGTATACACAATATACTTTCTTACACGCACACACACTTAGAGAGTCACATGCACAGATGTGTCAGTGGGTTCTCACTGTTCCCTGTGTAGATGTTCATGTCAGAAGGAGGAAAGATCAGCCAGAAGATGAAAGTCTGGTTCAGCGATTACTTCAACACTTCCGACTTCATCGCCATCGTGATGTTCGCGGTGGGCTTCGGCCTGCGCTTCGGCCCCGGCAAAGTCGCCGTCGCCGGGAGGACCGTCTACTGCCTGAACATCATCTTCTGGTACGTCCGGCTCCTCGACATCCTCACCGTCAACCAGCAGGCCGGGCCTTACGTCATGATGATCGGCAAGATGGTGAGGAGACGATTGATCACTAGGAGTGACGGAACACCCAGGTTACATCAGTACAGTATATCAGAACGATGAGAGGATCTTCATGGTGACGTTTGTGTGAGCAGGTAGCGAACATGTTCTACATCGTGGTCATCATGCTGGTGGTGCTGGTGACGTACGGCGTTCCCCGCAAAGCCATCCTCTACCCCAACTCCACGCTGCAGTGGTCCCTCATCGTCGACGTCGTCTTCCAGCCGTACTGGATGATGTATGGGGAGGTGTACGCCTACGAGATCGACGGTACACACACACACACACACTTCTTCAGCAGGTTTTCTTTGGAGCATGCCCAGTATGGTGAAGGTCGTGTCCTCTTAATCATGCTGATGATGTAACTACAGCATTACACACATCATCAGGTTTATATTTATCATTTTGTGTGTGTGTTTGTGCAACACGCAGTGTGCGCTAACAACACCAACACGGAGCCTCACATCGGGGAGCTGTGCGGGCCAGGGGCGTTTTTAACTCCCGCGCTGCAGGCCGTCTATCTGTTCATACAGTACATCCTGATGGTCAACCTGCTCATCGCCTTCTTCAAGTGAGCACCCCACACACACACACACACACACACACACACACACACACACACACATTCACATTTCACACTTAAACCCAACTCCGTGTAAGACTTTACACCTTTAAACACCATTCAATATGAACTTTACATTAACAAACCGCACTCTGTGTTACCTTTACGTCTGTGATCACGTCTGCAGCATGTTTACATGAATATACAATGTTTACACTCATGAATCCACGTCTGATCAATGAGTGTTATGTGAATAAACACCACTTTCCAACAACTCCACAGTCAGATTCTTACCTGTGAACTTCACAGCCACTTTACACCTGTAAACTGCACAAGCGGTAATAACCATCAGGTCCACAGTTACATCAAACACACAACTCCATAGCTGTGTAACATCAGTACACCAGTACACACCACTCACACCATCCAAACACCACACTACTCCACCTTTACACCAGTAAACCGCCTCCACATCACTGTACACTGATAAATCCTGATTAACAGCATCTTTACATGAACAGTCCTGTCCTACTTTACACCTGTAATCCCCACTCCCTTTTTAAAATTTTTTTTTTACATAACTCTTAATCCTCTTTTCTATTTTTTTCGGTTCTAAACATCTCATTATTTTTTAAATAAATGCAGTAAACTTCAGTATTTTTTTTTTTTTATCATAATATCAGTAACAACATCTACCTAAACCTGTGTGTGTCTGTCTGTCCGTCCGTCCCCCTGTCCCCGTCCCCTCAGTAACGTGTACCTGCAGGTGATGTCCATGTCTAACCTGGTGTGGAAATATCAGCGTTACCACTTCGTCATGGCGTATCATGATAAACCCGTCCTCCCTCCTCCACTAATTATCTTCAGCCACATCGCCTCACTCATCTGCTTCCTCTGCAAAAGCAGGAAAAAGGACAGCAGTGCTTACGGACGAAGTACATCACACACCAAACACCTATTTATACACACACCTATACACACTCTTAGCATCTAAATACACACACACACACACACACACACACACACACACACACACTGATGTTCTTTCCACATACAGAGCTCTTCCTGACTGAAGAGGACCAGAAGAAGCTGCACGACTTTGAGGAGCAGTGTGTGGAGACGTATTTCCATGAGAAAGACGACAAGTTCTACTCTGGGAGTGAAGAGAGGATCAGATTAACCTCTGACCGGTTAGCAGCACCAACACCCAGCACCGATCAGCAACATCCACATACTGTTTATAGCAACTTTACGCCACCAAACAATCTTGAATAGCAAGTTAACTCCACCAAACACTCCTGAATGGCAAGTTTACGCCACCAAACACTCCTGAACAGCAAGTTTACGCCACCAAACACTCCTGAACAGCAAGTTTACGCCACCAAACACTCCTGACTAGCAAGTTTACGCCACCAAACACTCCTGACTAGCAAGTTTACGCCACCAAACACTCCTCAGTAGCAAGTTTACGCCACCGAACACTCCTCAGTAGCAAGTTTACGCCACCGAACACTCCTCAGTAGCAAGTTTACGCCACCAAACACTCCTCAGTAGCAAGTTTACGCCACCAAACACTCCTCAGTAGCAAGTTTACGCCACCAAACACTCCTCAGTAGCAAGTTTACGCCACCAAACACTCCTCAGTAGCAAGTTTACGCCACCAAACACTCCTCAGTAGCAAGTTTACGCCACCAAACACTCCTGAACAGCAACTTTACGCCACCAAACACTCCTCAGTAGCAAGTTAATTCCACCAAACACTCCTCAGTAGCAAGTTAATTCCACCAAACACTCCTCAGTAGCAAGTTAATTCCACCAAACACTCCTCAGTAGCAAGTTAATTCCACCAAACACTCCTGAATAGCAACTTTACGCCACCAAACACTCCTCAATAGCAACTTTACGCCACCAAACACTCCTCAATAGCAAGTTAATTCCACCAAACACTCCTCAATAGCAACTTTACGCCACCAAACACTCCTGAATATCAAGTTAATTCCACCAAACACTCCTCAATAGCAACTTTACGCCACCAAACACTCCTCAGTAGCAACTTTACGCCACCAAACACTCCTGAATAGCAAGTTAAATTCCACCAAAGACTCCTCAGTAGCAACTTAATTCTACCAAACACTCCTGAATAGCAAGTTAATTCCACCAAACACTCCTGTATAGCAACTTTACGCCACCAAACACTCCTCAACAGCAACTTTACGCCACCAAACACTCCTGAACAGCAACTTTACGCCACCAAACACTCCTGAACAGCAACTTTACGCCACCAAACACTCCTGAACAGCAACTTTACGCCACCAAACACTCCTGAACAGCAACTTTACGCCACCAAACACTCCTGAACAGCAACTTTACGCCACCAAACACTCCTGAACAGCAACTTTACGCCACCAAACACTCCTGAACAGCAACTTTACGCCACCAAACACTCCTGAACAGCAACTTTACGCCACCAAACACTCCTGAACAGCAACTTTACGCCACCAAACACTCCTCAGTAGCAAGTTTACGCCACCAAACACTCCTCAGTAGCAAGTTTACGCCACCAAACACTCCTCAGTAGCAAGTTTACGCCACCAAACACTCCTCAGTAGCAAGTTTACGCCACCAAACACTCCTCAGTAGCAAGTTTACGCCACCAAACACTCCTCAGTAGCAAGTTTACGCCACCAAACACTCCTCAGTAGCAAGTTAAATTCCACCAAACACTCCTCAATAGCAAGTTAAATTCCACCAAACACTCCTCAATAGCAAGTTTACGCCACCAAACACTCCTCAGTTGCAAGTTAATTCCACCAAACACTCCTGAACAGCAACTTTACGCCACCAAACACTCCTCAGTAGCAAGTTAATTCCACCAAACACTCCTGAATAGGAACTTTACGCCACCAAGCACTCCTGAATAGCAAGTTAAATTCCACCAAACACTCCTGAATAGCAAGTTAAATTCCACCAAACACTCCTCAATAGCAAGTTAAATTCCACCAAACACTCCTCAGTAGCAAGTTAATTCCACCAAACACTCCTGAATAGGAACTTTACGCCACCAAGCACTCCTGAATAGCAAGTTAAATTCCACCAAACACTCCTGAATAGCAAGTTAAATTCCACCAAACACTCCTCAATAGCAAGTTAAATTCCACCAAACACTCCTCAATAGCAAGTTAAATTCCACCAAACACTCCTCAATAGCAAGTTAAATTCCACCAAACACTCCTCAATAGCAAGTTTACGCCACCAAACACTCCTCAGTTGCAAGTTAATTCCACCAAACACTCCTGAACAGCAACTTTACGCCACCAAACACTCCTCAGTAGCAAGTTAATTCCACCAAAGACTCCTCAGTAGCAACTTTACGCCACCAAGCGCTCCTGAATAGCAACTTTACGCCACCAAGCACTCCTGAATAGCAAGTTAAATTCCACCAAAGACTCTTCAGTAGCAACTTAATTCTACCAAACACTCCTGAATAGCAAGTTAATTCCACCAAACACTCCTGTATAGCAACTTTACGCCACCAAACATTCCTGAACAGCAACTTTACGCCACCAAACACTCCTGAACAGCAACTTTACGCCACCAAACACTCCTCAGTAGCAAGTTAATTCCACCAAACACTCCTCAGTAGCAAGTTAATTCCACCAAACACTCCTCAGTAGCAAGTTAATTCCACCAAACACTCCTCAGTAGCAAGTTAATTCCACCAAACACTCCTGAATAGCAACTTTACGCCACCAAACACTCCTGAATAGCAACTTTACGCCACCAAACACTCCTCAATAGCAAGTTAATTCCACCAAACACTCCTCAATAGCAACTTTACGCCACCAAACACTCCTGAATATCAAGTTAATTCCACCAAACACTCCTCAATAGCAACTTTACGCCACCAAACACTCCTCAATAGCAACTTTACGCCACCAAACACTCCTCAGTAGCAAGTTAATTCCACCAAACACTCCTCAGTAGCAAGTTAATTCCACCAAACACTCCTCAGTAGCAACTTTACGCCACCAAACACTCCTGAATAGCAAGTTAAATTCCACCAAAGACTCCTCAGTAGCAACTTAATTCTACCAAACACTCCTGAATAGCAAGTTAATTCCACCAAACACTCCTCAATAGCAACTTTACGCCACCAAACACTCCTCAATAGCAACTTTACGCCACCAAACACTCCTCAGTAGCAAGTTAATTCCACCAAACACTCCTCAGTAGCAAGTTAATTCCACCAAACACTCCTCAGTAGCAACTTTACGCCACCAAACACTCCTCAGTAGCAAGTTAATTCCACCAAACACTCCTCAGTAGCAAGTTAATTCCACCAAACACTCCTCAGTAGCAACTTTACGCCACCAAACACTCCTGAATAGCAAGTTAAATTCCACCAAAGACTCCTCAGTAGCAACTTAATTCTACCAAACACTCCTGAATAGCAAGTTAATTCCACCAAA
The DNA here is from genome assembly GCA_013621035.1 of Clarias magur. Classification (NCBI taxonomy): domain Eukaryota; kingdom Metazoa; phylum Chordata; class Actinopteri; order Siluriformes; family Clariidae; genus Clarias; species Clarias magur. The sequence continues at coordinate 126,974 of QNUK01000745.1, read as the reverse complement.
CACTCCTGAATAGCAACTTTACGCCACCAAACACTCCTCAACAGCAACTTTACGCCACCAAACACTCCTGAACAGCAACTTTACGCCACCAAACACTCCTGAACAGCAACTTTACGCCACCAAACACTCCTGAACAGCAACTTTACGCCACCAAACACTCCTGAACAGCAACTTTACGCCACCAAACACTCCTCAGTAGCAAGTTAATTCCACCAAAGACTCCTCAGTAGCAACTTTACGCCACCAAGCACTCCTCAATAGCAAGTTAATTCCACCAAACACCCCTAAATAGCAACTTTACGCCACCAAGCACTCCTGAATAGCAAGTTAAATTCCACCAAACACTCCTCAATAGCAAGTTAATTCCACCAAAGACTCCTCAGTAGCAACTTTACGCCACCAAACACTCCTCAAGAGCAAGTTAATTCCACCAAACACTCCTGAATAGCAACTTTACGCCACCAAACACTCCTGAATAGCAACTTTACGCCACCAAACACTCCTGAATAGCAACTTTACGCCACCAAACACTCCTGAATAGCAACTTTACGCCACCAAACACTCCTGAATAGCAACTTTACGCCACCAAACACTCCTGAATAGCAACTTTACGCCACCAAACACTCCTCAATAGCAACTTTACGCCACCAAACACTCCTCAGTAGCAACTTTACGCCACCAAACACTCCTCAGTAGCAACTTTACGCCACCAAACACTCCTCAGTAGCAACTTTACGCCACCAAACACTCCTCAATAGCAACTTTACGCCACCAAACACTCCTCAATAGCAAGTTAATTCCACCAAACACTCCTCAATAGCAAGTTAATTCCACCAAACACTCCTGAATAGCAAGTAAATTCCACCAAACACTCCTGAATAGCAAGTAAATTCCACCAAACACTCCTGAATAGCAAGTAAATTCCACCAAACACTCCTGAATAGCAAGTTAATTCCACCAAACACTCCTGAATAGCAACTTTACGCCACCAAGCACTTTTGAATAGCAAGTTAAATTCCACTAAACACTCCTCAGTAGCAAGTTTACGCCACCAAACACTCCTCAGTAGCAAGTCAATTCCACCAAAGCCTCCTCAGTAGCAACTTTACGCCACCAAACACTCCTCAAGAGCAAGTTAATTCCACCAAACACTCCTGAATAGCAACTTTACGCCACCAAACACTCCTCAATAGCAAGTTAATTCCACCAAACACTCCTGAATAGCAACTTTACGCCACCAAACACTCCTCAATAGCAACTTTACGCCACCAAACACTCCCGAATAGCAACTTTACGCCACCAAACACTCCTCAATAGCAACTTTACGCCACCAAACACTCCTCAATAGCAAGTTAATTCCACCAAACACTCCTGAATAGCAACTTTACGCCACCAAACACTCCTGAATAGCAACTTTACGCCACCAAACACTCCTGAATAGCAACTTTACGCCACCAAACACTCCTGAATAGCAACTTTATGCCACCAAACACTCCTCAATAGCAACTTTACGCCACCAAACACTCCTCAATAGCAAGTTAATTCCACCAAACACTCCTCAATAGCAAGTTAATTCCACCAAACACTCCTCAATAGCAAGTTAATTCCACCAAACACTCCTCAGTAGCAAGTTAATTCCACCAAACACTCCTCAGTAGCAAGTTAATTCCACCAAACACTCCTTAATAGCAAGTTAATTCCACCAAACACTCCTCAATAGCACCTTTACGCCACCAAACACTCCTGAATAGCAACTTTACGCCACCAAGCACTCCTGAATAGCAAGTTAAATTCCACCAAAGACTCCTCAGTAGCAACTTTACGCCACCAAGCACTCCTCAATAGCAAGTTAATTCCACCAAACACTCCTGAATAACAACTTTACGCCACCAAGCACTCCTGAATAGCAAGTTAAATTCCACCAAACACTCCTCAGTAGCAAGTTTACGCCACCAAACACTCCTCAGTAGCAAGTCAATTCCACCAAACACTCCTCAATAGCAAGTCAGTTCCACCAAAGCCTCCTCAGTAGCAACTTTACGCCACCAAACACTCCTCAAGAGCAAGTTAATTCCACCAAACACTCCTGAATAGCAACTTTACGCCACCAAACACTCCTCAATAGCAAGTTAATTCCACCAAACGCTACTGAATAGCAACTTTACGCCACCAAACACTCCTGAATAGCAACTTTACGCCACCAAACACTCCTCAATAGCAACTTTACGCCACCAAACACTCCTCAATAGCAACTTTACGCCACCAAACACTCCTCAATAGCAAGTTAATTCCACCAAACAGTCCTGAATAGCAACTTTACGCCACCAAACACTCCTGAATAGCAAGTTAAATTCCACCAAACACTTCTCAGTAGCAAGTTAATTCCACCAAACACTCCTGAATAGCAACTTTACGCCACCAAGCACTCCTGAATAGCAACTTTACGCCACCAAGCACTCCTCAGTAGAAACTTTACGCCACCAAACACTCCTGAATAAAAAGGTTTTAAAGTTGTGTTTAAAGTTTCTATGTGGCAGTGTTTACGCAGTGTTTACACAGTGATTAAACGCTGCATCACAGCAGCTTAGTGTCACTAATCACTGCAAACTAGCTTAATAGCAACTTTATTTTTACAAACAGAATAAAATGTGACATGATGTAATCTGTTATTTATAATAAATACAAATGTGTGTGTGTGTATGTTAAACTGCTACACTGCTGCAGTTTAACGCCGTGCCGTCAGGTGTACACCACACATCGGTCTGCCAGTCTTGAGCTTTGTCTTTACACAGCTCGTTTGTTCTTGTTTGTGCAGGGTGGAGACGATGAGCATCCAGCTGAGGGAGGTCGGGAACAGGGTGAATTTTATAAAAAGGTCTCTGCACTCTCTGGACTCTCAGATCGGTCACCTGCAGGACCTGTCTGCGCTGACCGTGGACACTCTGAAGGCTCTGACGGCGCAGCGAGCTTCCGAAGCCAGCAAAGTGCACAATGAGATCACGCGGGAACTCAGCCTGTCTAAGAACATGGTGCCTGGCAGCGTGGACACCGTCCCGCCCTCCAAAGCTTCCATCCTGGTCCAGAGGAGCATCTATCCGTCCCCGTCCAACATGGCCGACTCCCTGTTCGGACGAGGCGCTTCTGAAGGGGCGCGTCTGAGAGCCGAGCTTGCGATGACTCCCGAGAGGAGGCCGGCGTGTCCCCCGGAGGCAGGGTCCCACGCACACACGCACGCGCTTGCCCAGCCGGATGATGCCGGAGACAGGAACCCGCCGAATGTTCGCGGTACCTTCTTCGTCAGCACCCCTACGCAGCCAAGCAGCGTGCACACACTCACACAAACACACGGCACACACACGGACCGGACTCACTCTCCGCCCGAGGCTGCTGTGGAGTTCGGGGCGTTTGTGGGTGAGTATTATTACAGATATTTACTTTATACAACACTGATGTAAACACAGTCACGTCCACTCTGAGCTCTACTCAGTCCATCAGTTATCAAACACCTTCACTCGTATCATAAACACTTAGAACAAATTGTTTTTAAACAGCAAAGAATCTTCCAGAACAAAGAAAGTGGAAAGTTTTAGTAGATTTCTGAAGGGAAGCGGAGGCTCGGGTCACTGGGAAATTCTGAACAAGAAGTAAGAGACGGAGACTGAAAAGAAGGAAACAAGCAAACAAGATGCCCGGAAACTCTGAAAGAAGGAAAGTGTGGAGTAACGTAAAGCGAGGGACAGGAACAGGAAAGTGAGGAATGTTTAAAATAGGCGCATTAGAAACGGGAACAGGGGAACGCGTGGAAACATCTGGATGTGCCAAGTACTCGTGTTCTGTAAACTAGGGACGGAGGGGGAAAAACTAAAAACTAAAGTAAAAAATATTAGAAATGAGAGGACAATGAAACCGTTTCTTAGACACCAAAATATAGAGGACGAAGCTTGGCTCTGAGGGAACAGGGGACGATTATAAAAAGTAGAAACAATGGAATGTTAAAAAGTAAGAAAGAGGAAAACATGGGACACGAGAACCTTAACTAAGGACATTTACTGTGAATATGAACAAAAAAAAAACACTGAGGGAGCGTTTAAGACTGGAAACTAACTACGAGTAAATGTCCATATCCTGTAAACATCAGAAACGAGGAATTAAGGACACGAGAGAGACGTTACAGACCAGGCAGTAAACAGATCATGAAACAAGGGAGCGAGAAAGTGTTTCTAAGATTTCCTAAACGCAGTGAACATTAGAAATGAGAGAAGTCGTCATCTAGGATAAACTGGGGACATCGGGGACGAGGGGAGACATCTGTTCACCAGAATGTTACTGTGGGATTTAAACATAAAATTTTCATTAAATTTGCCACGTATGTGCAGTGAAATGTTTCTACAAACCATCCATCACCTGACTGTTAAAACGAAAAGAGAGTATTCAGATGAAGGATATCAAATAAGAATTTAGTAATAAACAAAGAAAAATATTCAAATAAGCAATATAAAATATGAAATAAAATATTAAACATTGTGCAATGTACATACATACATACGTACGTACGTACGTACGTACGTTTAAAAAAAGATTAAAAACAACCATAAATCAGTTGAGGTGTTTAATGACCAGTAATGACTGAGCAGTGCTGTAACGAGTTGTAACGAGAGTGTTATAAGCGTCAGACAATACGATCACCAAACCTCAGTGTGATTCGTTTTGTCCTGCGGTTCTGTAAGTATCCTGACTTTATAAACATCCAGATTCAAGATTTATACAGATTTTCTTACAAATCTAAACAATGGTTAGACTAGTTTGGAGTCGCCCCCTGTAGGACCTGAGCGTAACTGCAGCATAATGAACAACACCTCAAATGCAAACATGTATGAATTAAAACTGAAGTCAGGTTTGTAGTTCTGGTTCATGGACTGCTGCACTAAAGAGTCCTCTGTCCTCTAAAGAGACGCACTGTCTCACTCCTCTGCACGAGCCTCGAACACATCAGCCTCCGGATACTGAACCTAGATTAGAAGAGATGAAGCGTATCAGGTCTGACTTTGCAGATTTGAGTGTGTGTGTGTGTAAGGCGTGTCGTCCCTCCGTCCTCCTCAGGACGACTTCACACCGGCGTCTCAGTTTGGTTTTAGTCTGTATAGCCACGTCAGGTGGACATCACTGACCTCATCACGCAGTGCGGTGTGAGCCTCGCAGGGGTCTGTGCACCGTGCGTCACCGCCGTCACACCCCTCAGTGCCCACTGTGTGTGTGTGTGTGTGTGTGTGTGTGTGTGTGTGTGTATACAGTGTCTAAACTGTGACCGCTGCATTCCGTAACACTGGTGTTAATGTGTTATAAACGTACAACAGATTCACATGGGTGTGTGTGTGTAGTATTAGTGTATGATGACTGATGACATAAACAGCTGTGTGTGTGTGTGTGTGTGTGTGTGTGAGAGAGGGAGGTGATGTTATGTGAAATAGACGTTAATGTGCTTTTCCTGCTTGATGATGTCACTGCTGTCGATGTCACTCTTGTCATTATTACAGATTTTGTTTTACAGAAAAACAAACATTTCTCTTAGCAAAGGTGTTTATTTTAAACGTTTGTCTTCAAAAGCCCCGATTAATAACCGCAATGTTTTTATTTTGAGGACACGAGCCACATGGCGCAGAGTCCAACTCTGTCAACATGACCTGCTGAAACTTGATTGGTCCTAATGTTGAGTTCAGAAATCTGCAGATCACGTGTGCTCTTCTCTGTGTTAGAAATGTTACAGCACCCTCTAGTGACAGAAAGCAGGTTTACAACTGTAGTGTTGGTGGAGTGAACAGTAATGAACGAAACATACATTTTGTCCAAGTTGTACTTCGGTGTTATTGATCAGATTCCTCTCTCTGTAGAATACGTCGTTTATGGTGTGTGTGTGTGTGTGTGTGTGTGTGTGTGTGTGTGTGTGTGTGTGTGAGATCCTGGTTCTGCCGGAAAGGATATTTATTTTTTTTTCCTCTCTGTATGTAAGTGTCTTCATTTATTTTTTCATTAGTTAACAACGAACAGTTATTAAATCAGGGACAGTTTTGTTTTAAAAAAGGAGAAAATCTAAAATGGTGTAATAATTTAGTTTTTTATAGATGAGTCATGTGACCGATCAGGAGGGCTTTGTGATTTAAACTCTGATGTTCTGGACGTGGTGTGTAAACTGGTCTTTACTGCGCGTTTCTCATTTAACACTTTAACCGAGAGCCCCAGCTATAAGAAGTGACAGCACTGTATATATACACACACACACACACACACACACACACACACACACACACTCAGGGTAATAATCCTCTGAATGTGTGTTGATTGACAGCTAGTGTGGTCAGAATCTGTGTAAAGTCCACACTGGTGTTACATAATGAGTGTTAGATTAACTGTTTCCTCAGCACACACTCATCAAGTGTGTGTGTGTGTGTGAGTTGATGTGTAAGAGGTCATGCGTGCCATGTGCATTGTTCTCACGCATTCCTCTGTCTCTGAAAGGTCATAAGGAAGACTCTGAAGGTCAAAGGTCATCTCCTAAGCAGAGCTCTGTGGGCTGCAGGCAGCTCAGTCACAGCAGCAAGGTCTCACACACACACACACACACACACACACACAATACAGGATAGAGTGTATCTGAGTCATGTGACCATTACCTTCAATCTGTGTGTGTGTGTGTGTGTGTGTGTTACAGGGGGAGGGCCATATGAGGACAGTGAACTCTTACTCTGGTTTTACAGAGCTCGACAAAAACCCTGCGTTCCTACAGCCAAGTACGTGTATACACACACACACACACACACACACACATATATGAATGTTAACTGTAAAGATTTTTACTAAACAATAAATGATATTATTTTAAATGTATATATTTTGTTAAATATAAACTCAGTTTTAATCAGTCGTGTGTTTCAGTAACTCGTTTCTCTTTGTCTGTTTAATAATAAATGAATGACGGAGTAACTCCGCCCCCTCAGTTTAATTATAAGTTGAATTAATTTAATGGGATAAAAATGATCTCCTAATTTAATTTGTGCCCCTCCCCCACCCTCAGTGTCCTCTTAGTTGTTAAAGGTGTATTGAGGGGAGGGGGGGAGGTGTAAAGTAAGATTTAAAGTTAATGTTTTGTGAGTGTAACAGCAGAGTGAGATAAACACAGTGGAGACAGACGTGTGTGAACACGGAGCTGCTACTGAAGATAAATGTATGAAGTGTGAAAGTTGTTGTTCGGAGGTTAAACAGACTGAATGTGTTTATAAATTAACTCTGTAGTCAGTGATGTCGTGTGTGAACTCGAGCCACGATACACCTCGTCTCTGCAGAGTCTCCTACTGTTCACACGTGTAGCTCTGTGACTCACACATGACCTGACTCCAACATTATAATGAACTCCAGTCACGTGGTCAACTGTTACGACGAGCCTCGGTCACGTGATCAAGTGTTATAACGAAGTTATAATGAGCCTATTTGCATATTTATTTAAATATTATAATGAGCCATAGTCACATGAATATTTAAAATATGAAATTGAACCCTACTCACATGACTAGGATTCTTCATATTTAAATAGTCATGTGACTAAAGCTCATTATTATAGTTTAATAATTAGTCACATGACTAGGGCTCATGACAATATTTAGAAACTTAGTCACATGACTAAGTACTTGACTATAACACGTTTGTGTGTGTGTGTCAGGTCTGAGTAAGAGGGACAGGAGTCGAGTGTCGGCGGAGGATGTTCAGTTTCATGAGGACCCACGAGCAGCTCTGCTACTGGTACACACACACACACACACACACACACACACACACACACACACACACACACACACACACACCAGACATTTAATACACACAATGCAACTCTTTCCTTTGGTGTTCTGTGTGTGTTTGTTTAACTCTCCTTCTTGTGTTTCCTGTGCAGGAAAGAGCTCAGGGAAAATCAGTGCAGGCCAGCAGCAATGTGTGAGTACACACACACACACACACACACACACACACACACACACACACACACACACACACACTCATTCATTGCTACAGTGTGTTTAATGTTTGTTGTGTTTTGCAGGAATCCAGGCGAGGACGCCACCAACGGTGAGACACGGCACAGTTTATTACTAAAACACACACACACACACACACACACACACACACACACACACAATAGCTAGGCATCATAACCTGTATGACCGTGTGTGTGTGTGTTACAGCTCCAGTAGGCCTGTTCTCGGCCCGTCACAGCCCTCTCAGTACACGCAAGGACTGTAAGTCTCCCCCTGCTGGCTGACACGCTCTACTGCACCATATACAAAACTCTCTCAGACACACACACACTCTCTCATATATACATCCTCCGAACTACTGTTCCATATACAAAAACTACACACACTACTGGACTTAATATACCTCACACACATCACATTCTCTGTCTCTCTGTCTCCGCCCCCAACAGCGATCGGTTCTCCCTTTAAGCCCATGGAGGGGTATCAGTACTCAGGTGAGTCACATGATCAGGTGTTTTGTGACCCTCAACTCCTTTTTTCGTGATTTCATCTCACCTGTGTGTGTGTGTGTGTGTGTGTGTGTGTGTGTGTGGTAGCGGTGGAGCGTAATAACCTCATGAGGTTGTCCCAGAGCATCCCGTTCACCCCTGTGCCCCCTAGAGGTAAGACTGAGTAACTGCCCTTCCTCACCTTCGACCTCATCATTAATCTGGGTTTAGGGGTGTGGCCATTATAGAAAGCACCGCCCCTTCATTCTGATTGGTTATCTCTTGACTAGCATTGTTTTTCAGTCATGAGTTCATCCTGTTGTCTTTGTTTTTATGCCCAGATTAATGACGTAGCCGTGTCTGTGTATTCTATGTGTCTTTCCTTGTTTTATAAAACGCGTGCGTGTGTGTGTGTGTGTGTGTAGGAGAGCCCGTGACAGTGTACCGTCTGGAGGAGAGCTCTCCTACCAACATCAACAACAGCATGTCGTCGTGGGCGCAGCGCGGCCTGTGCGCCAAGATCGAGTTCCTGAGTAAGGAGGAAATGGGCGGCGGCCTGAGGCGAGCGCTGAAGGTTCTGTGTACCTGGTCCGAGTACGACATCCTCAAACCCGGACACCTGTACATCGTCAAGTCCTTCTTACCTGACGTCATCAACACCTGGCAGAGCGTCTACAAAGAGGAGACCGTCCTGCACCTGTGTCTGAGGGTACACACACACACACACACACACACACACACACACACCAGACACTCTGAGGATCTCTGTGTGTGACTCCAAGCTTCCTGTCTGTGTACTAGTGATGGGAAAATGTGGTTCATTATGATACAGAGTGATGTGGAATAAATCATTAGGTCTCTTTATACTTACATACTTATACACTCTGACTGTCGGTGATCCCTGTGACTGTGTGTGTGTGTGTGCGCGCGCCATCTGCTTGCGTGTTCCAGTCTCTCTCCAGTCTCCAAGCTTTTTGACACGACCTCACGTGTTGTGGTCTGATTCGATCATCAGTTACTTTATAATACCAGAGCAGTGGTGAGAAACTGTAGGTGTGTTTTCTCTCCTCTGTTCCATAGTCGGTCAGCAGAGGGCGCAAACGCCTTTTTATACAATAATGATGTTTCTTATTCATCCTTCACTGGATCAGTTTACTCAGACATTAGGAGCTGTTGCTGTGTTTTTATTAGGTTTTTAATCACAGATATTAATTTCCTTAACACTTTAATTTGAGAAATATACTTGTAACTTTTCTGTGAACATGCTTGTTTCTTTTCTTTACATCATTACAAGAGGAGTGTCCTGCAGTCATACGCTGTTGCTGTCGAACTTTAACGTGTTTACAGTCGACCTGAAATCTGCCAAGGTTACGTTCATACAGCACAACTGTGAAAATTACAAACAAAACAAAGTTAAAAACAGAGTGTGAAGGTAACCCTGTGTGTTGTACTGTACTGCTGGGTCTCTCTGTGTTAGTGTAGAATACCCATGATACCCCTGTACGTACTGTAACTCCAGTCAGAGTAAATACGGTAATAATTCACCAACAAGTCGTTTTCCTCTACGGTCACTTTGAGTTCTCTCTACAATAATTAAACATTTATACAGTTTTATATTTTAGATGGAAATTCAGATACATTTTTACATAAATTTAATTATTTTGTAACAAATAATATTGTTTTTAATAGTTTTGCATTAAAAAAAATATATATATATATTGCCAATAAAAAAGCCATAAAATATTTCGGGGGATATTCAGTTTCCACAAACACTTTATTTGTTGGAAAAATCCGTGAACAGCCGAGAGCGAGAACCGCGACTTATAATGACTGTATAATGACTCGTGAACATCGTATCGTTTATCAGGACACACACTGCACACAGAGACAACCCCCATCTCCCCCTCATCTCCCCCCCCCCGCTGTACACACACTGATGGAGAGCTACAAGTGTTCCCTCATGAGGATTCTGTTCCCCTGATCTGTGTGTCACGTGGAGTAAAAAAATTCTGTCCAAAAGACAACGACCCTTACAGGACTACTGAGATGATGGTGTTTCTGACCGTGTGTGTGTGTGTGTGTGTGTGTGTGTGTGTGTGTGTGTGTGTGTGTGTGTGTCCAAACAGGAGATCCAACAGCAGAGAGCAGCTCAGAAACTCACCTTCGCCTTCAATCAAGTCCGACCCAAAACGATCCCCTATTCACCCAGGTAGCGCGCACACACACACACACACACACACACACACACACACACACACACACACACACACACAGGATCATCTGCTTTATAGCACTTACTTGACATTAATTGTATGAATGATAAAACAGTCATCATGTACTAGTCAAAAATTCACATTGACGTTATTCATTGGTGTGTGTGTGTGTGTGTGTGTGTGTGTGTGTAGGTTCCTGGAGGTGTTCCTCCTGTACTGTCACTCAGCAGGACAGTGGTTTGCGATAGAGGAGTGCATCACCGGAGAGTTCCGCAAGTTCAACAACAACAACGGGGACGAGATCGTTCCAACCAACCTGCTGGAGGAGACCATGCTGGCCTTCAGCCACTGGACCTACGAGTACACACGCGGGGAGCTGCTGGTGCTGGACCTACAGGGTGAGACACACACACACACACACACACACGGAAACCATCACTAACAGATTCCATTAGCCAGTCACTGTGCTCATTTGATGATAAAACGTGTGTGTGTGTGTGTGTTGCAGGTGTTGGTGAGATTCTAACTGATCCCTCAGTCATTAAGAGTGGAGAGAAAGGGTGAGACTCTCACTGCTGATCAAACACACCACCACCACTTTATTACTGGTGTTAAGACTGTTGTGTTAACTGTGTGTGTGTGTTGGTGTTACAGGTCTTATGATATGGTGTTCGGGCCGGCGAATCTGGGTGATGATGCCATCCGTAACTTCCGCACCAAACACCACTGTAACTCCTGCTGTCGCAAACTCAAACTGCCTGGTGAGTGTGTGTGTGAGGGGGGCGCGCGCGTGTGAGGGGGGGGCGCGCGTGTGTGAGGGGCCGGGCGTGGGTGTGTGGGGGAGTGTGTGAGCAAGTAAAAAATAAAATGGTCTTTTAGAACACATAACAGGCCACACCCATGTCACTGAGACCGAAGAAACACAAGCCACGCCCACTTCAGGGAGACTGGAAAAAAACACGCCACGCCCACTTCAGTGAGACAAACACACTAGACATAAGCCACGCCCACTTCACTAACTAAGAAGAATAGAGACCACACCTCTTTGGCTTCATCATTGATTCTTAAATGTAAAGTGTGTGTGTGTGTGTGTGTGTGTGTGTGTGTGTTTCAGACCTGAAGCGGAACGACTACACACCGGAGAAAGTGACGCTGCAGCAGGACGATCAAACAGAAAGCCCAGCTGCTTCCACACAGACAGTGGGCGGGGCTAAAGAACAGCGCCCTTCTATGCGCTTAATGCTGTGAGACACACACACACACACACACACACACACACACACACACACACACACACACACACACACATGCTGAAGCAGCACCTGGAACTCCACGTCTGTGTGGGGACTGGAAACCCTCCAAAGAGACACAAAGAGCGTCTGTCTGTCTGAGCGAGTGTGTGACGTCGACACAAACAGGAAGTGATGCAAGTGTGTGTGTGTGTCCGGGGTGGGGATTGTGGGTAGTTGTTCCAGTACTACTGCGTCTCAGTGAGCGGGGCTGAAGTGACGCCGTGTTGTAAAGATTTTAAAGAGTTTTTTATGAGATGATTTTATTTTGATGTTTCTATCGTCGATCATGAACGCCGCGCCGCGGAACAAATCTCGCGTCAGTACTGACTGCGGATCAACACTATGAGACTTAACACAAGACGTGTCCTTTTTTTATACGACTCCAGTATCTTACACACACACACACACACACACAAAGATCATTTAAACTGGGCAAATTGCAATGCAGTTTTTACAGTTTTAATTATGTCCAATGTGCAAACATGAGTTTATAATGTTACAGAGGTACTATATTATCTTTATTATTATTTTTTTATTATTTTAATTAATATTATTTTATTGTACATGGATGATGTATGAGATTTTACGTAGCTGAGTAAGGCAGAGTTCTGAAGAGAGAAAATCAGCAGGAGTGTATTTTATTGAGGAGCGATGATGGGAGAACATTTCTGGAGGTTTTTTGTACCACATATCATTTAAACAAATAAACAATACAAAACCAATACAACGTGTGAGTGTTTGATTAGCTTTATTATTATCACAGCTGATTAACTACACGTGAGTATACGGTCCACTGAGTGATCCATCTCTAACACTGACAAATCCTTTTTGTGTGTGTGTGTGTGTGAGTGAGAGAGAGAGAGATGCCAGCTGGCAGTAAAGGGTGATCACTTGTGGTTGATGTTTCATGACTGTTTTATTCTCAAAGAAAAACTGATTTCCTGAAATAAACACGAATGGGTGGGGCTTAACTAGCTCCTCCCATTGTGTGTGTGTACATGTAAGTGTGTGGAGGCAAAATAGAAAAAATAATTGACAACAGTCAGGTCCTGCAGTCTGACTGAACCAACTCGTAATATTAAAAAAGCCCAGTGGCGTCCCTCAGCTGATCTGCGTATCTGAGGAATTAGTTACGCAACCCAGAGTGAGACAACTTTAGGGAATCCAGGGACCTGCAGAGGAGTGAAGACACTAGGGAGCGAGAGACTTTTAACCTGCAAAGGGGATAAAAGATTACAAACTAGAGACCCTAGAAACAAGGAGACAGATGAAAATGGGGACCCTAGACACAAATGAAGACATCGGAGACAGAAACGAGGCAACCGGGAACCCTAGAGACAAAAGCGGGACAGAAAGTAGGGATCTTCGAGACAAAAGGGAGAAAAAAGTGGGGACCCGAGAGAAAGTAAACTACATAGGGACGAGAAAACCAGGGACCCCCAAACATTGGGAAAGAAAAAAGACACCAGAGACAACAAAACAAAATAAAGATGTTTTGGGACCTTAGAAAGAAGGAAGGGGAAAAAAAAACAAAGGACCTTCAGGGAAAACTATTTAAAATAACAATTGAGAGGAAGAGGAGGGAGGGATTAGCCTTGAGCCAATCAGAATCCAAACACTAACTGTGAGAAATCCTGGTCTAAACAACACTGGGACGATGGAGTGAAAATTGCAGCTACTGTTCGGTTTCCTGTTCAGTGTTTGTCGTCCTCGCAGGTTTACGTGGTAGTGATGTGTGTGTCGTGTCGTCAGTAGTGCGGTTGAACTTCAGGACGCAACCATGCGTTCACTCCACTCAACCATCTCCTATATCCGCTACTGTTGTTCATTAGTTTGCTAAGCTACGCGGAGATTAGCACAGTCAGACTAGCGTGTAGACATAAATAAATGTTTAATGTACAGCATATTCATGTGTGTGTGAGAGAGAGAGAGAGAGAGAGATCACTGTATTAGGTTATAAACATGAAGCAGACAGACAGTTGAATGACAGACAAATATGTAAAGACCAAGATAATGAGTAATAACGAGCTCGGCTCTATAAGATGTCAAACAGAAACAACGAGTACTGGCTCAGAGTAATTAGAAGGTGAGGAACAGCGAGGCACCGATCCTGACATTGGCTTCATCTCACAAATACACGTTAATATTTCATACACAGACGCTCGACAGGACTCAGGGGGCGTGTTTATACCCTACAGACGTTTATTTATCTTAGCAGACCTGCTGTTTGTGTAAAACAATAAGACAGGTGGATTTTAGATGAGGCGTGATGAGTGGGTGGTGGGAGGAGCTTATGGGGAGGGGAGGGGGGGGGCGGTCTTATGGAACGCGTCCTCGGATGTTAAATACGATTCTCTGTCAGGGTCACGTATAGTGCACTACGCAGGGTGTAGGGTTGATCGATACGTAGAGAAATGAGTTACAGATGTAGTGCATAGGATAATAAAGGTTAGTATTGTTACCGTCTCAACCCTGTAGGAGGACGAGGGACGACAGTGAGAGCACAGAGGTATGGAGATCAGCGCGGTGAGAGACAGACGGGCGACTCGGTCACTCGTGGACAGGAATTGGTCACTTTAAATTTAAATTTCCAAAAGAAAAAAAAAACAAGAACGAGACGAGACGAGACGAGACGCGTCTCTATAATCAGTATGTACATGAGATCGTGAGTTCTTTCTCAAACTCGGAAGATCAAACTGCGCCTGGGACGTCGTGTCCCAAACGTCGTCAGTGTCCAAAGGCAGATTGACAGCGGGCGGGGAGAAAGCTCCGCCCCCTTCTAGTACAGTCAGAGATCAGAGTTTTCAGTATAGAGCGAGACAGAGCGAGAGACAGAGCGAGAGAGACGGGGAGACTTTCACATCCTTCACATTAAAACCCCCTTCATCAGCTTCATCGGGCGCGGCTTTAAGCTCCACCCACAGCAGCTCTGAGGGCTCTCGGGTCAGTCGGGACTCGGGCGCGGTGGTCCGGGTGGGCGTGGCCTCAGAGAGAGGAGTAGAAGAAGATGTAGGCGGCGGACGACTTGACCGAGGACGTGGAGATCTCGGACACCTCGTGATCGTCGAATTTATACCAGTTCTGCCGGACGGCGTTCCTACAGTACGCCGTGTAGTGACCTCCGTCCAGACCTCCGTAATGATTCTACACAGGGACAGAGGACAGAGAGACCGACAGGTGGTGTTGATTAATTCTCTAGAAAGGCAGCTCTGACAGTAGTGCAGGTGTACATCGTTTCCATGGTGACAGCTCATTGTCAGGGCCTGTGTAGTGCAGCTCTTCAGAGATCAGTAGGTGGCGCTGATACTCACAGACACGCCGAACAGGTTGTATCTCTTCAGGCTGGTCTTCGGCCCGATGACGTACTGGGACAGGTCCAGGTTCTCCAGCGGGAAATCCACCGAGGTCTGGAGCTTCTGCTTCCACTGGCCCTCGTACGAGAACCTTCACACACACACACACACACACACACAAAGTGTTACTGTAATTCTATGTGCTTTTGTGTAAAAACATAGTTAAAAAAAAATCATGATCATATCAATGATCATAGCAATATTACTCTCAACACGACTGAACAAGTACAGTTAGTTTGGAAGCGTCGCCAGGAGTAACTTCTGTATAAACAGAACAGGGACACATGCCTGAGGTTCACAAAACTTGATCTGAACAAACCACAAGACTTCTGGAACAAAATCCTGTGGACAGATGAGACCAAAGTGGAGGCGTGTGGCCTTAATGTCCAGAACCAAACTGTCAGGCAGATGGTGTAGGGGTGAGGATTTGGGTTTTTGCAGTCACCAGAATATTCGAGAGGTACATGTGTCTACAAGCTGCTGAATCGGGGGGACGTGGGGGTGCGGGACTTAGTATCGCCAGATGTTTTTTTTTTCTTCTGTTTCCTCACCGCTTTAAGTGCACGAGCAGGATGGGCGGAAGCTTCCAGATCTCCAGCTTCTTGATGAACTCCCTCTGAGCTTTACAGTGGGTGCAGTACACCTTATCACCATCCGTCAACTTCTCCTCCTTGGAGAAGAGCTTCAAACACTCCTACACACACACACACACACACACACACAATACTAAGTGACCATAATGTGGGAGGTATCTGAATTGATCTGTGTGTAGAAGAGAGGGAACCATGCAGAGTATAGTGTGTGTGTGTACCTGCAGAGAGCACTTGTACGACGAGGCGAGTGACAGTGAGAGGTACATGAAGGGCTCGAAGTTGCGAGAGCGATGGTGGCAGCTCAGACACTGCAGCGTGGACTTGAACTGACCCTGGAACAGAGACACGATGATCGACTCGTTCAGCAGCTTGTGCTTCTGCCACGCCCACTCCGCCGCGCTGACATCATCCATCGAATCAGACGCCTCGTCCTTCCACCGCTTACGGTTATCCGCCTGGGGGGGGGGGGGGGGGGGCAGTCACACCGTAAAAAAAAACAGAATTAGGTCGTGCGTCTCACACAAACACACACACACTCACAACCTAAGAACAGTGCTGTTACACTGTTTATCAGCATGAGAGACAGAATGGGCGGAGCTAATGCATTAAAAATGGGCGTGGCTGTTCTGACAGGATTGTCACAATGAAAAAAAAAAAACAACTCACACACATTGAAAACAATCCTAATGTTCATGCACAAACACACACACACACCATAACTAACAGAACAATGTGTGCGAGACATTCTCCAATGCAGGAAGATGAAACACACACACACACACACACACACACACACACACACACACGGTTTATGAATACTTACTCTCTACACAGGCCGTCACAATGACAACCAACAGAAAAGGAAAGAAAGGAAAAGAAGAAATCCATAATAAATGTGATCGAAAAAATACTTTTCATTGATCAGACATCATGAAAAGCGTCTTGTCATAAACGACTGTAACTGAACCAGGTGCTGGTGATCGGACAGAGACACGATCAGGTAGTCAGATCTGGACAGTGCTGAAGATTAAAATGACTACTGTAAAAGTCAGGGCTGGGCGTGGCCTTCAGGGTGTGGCCTTCTGGGTAACTGGGATTAAACACTGCCTACTGTATCAGGTGCTATTGATCAGGTACGTGGGGACAGGGTGAGGACCGCGGGGTGGGGGATCGTGGGGTGGGAAGTGGAGATTGTGGAATGGGGTGTGGACTGTGGGGTGGGGACTGTGGGGGGTGTGATTAACCACGGTGGGAGATGAGGCGCGGCCTGATTGGTTAATTAAGGTGACTATTAGGTTAATTAGGGTGACTATGTGGACTGTGGGGTGGGGACTGTGGGGTGGGGACTGCGGACGGTGGGGTGGGTATGGTGGGGTGGGGAGTGGAGACTGTGGGGTGGGCATGGTGGGGTGTGGCCTGTGGGGTGTGGCCTGTGGGGGGTGTGATTAACCACGGTGAGAGATGAGGCGCTGCCAGATTGGTTAATTAGAGAGACTATTAGGTTAATTAGGGTGACTATGTGGAGACTGTGGGGTGGCAAGTGGGGACCGTGGGGTGGGTATGGTGGGGTGGGGACTGTGGGGGGTGTGATTAACCACGGTGTGAGATAAGGCGCTGCCTGATTGGTTAATTAGGGTGACTATTAGGTTAATTAGGGTGACTATGTGGACTGTGAGGTGGGGACTGTGGGGTGGGAAGTGGGGACTGTGGGGAGGGGACCGTGGGGTGGGGACCGTGGGGTGGGGACCGTGGGGTGGAGACCGTGGGGTGGAGACCGTGGACGATGAAGTGGGCATGGTGGGGTGTGGCCTGTGGGGTGGGGTGATTAACCACGGTGTGAGATGAGGCGCTGCCTGATTGGTTAATTAGGGCGACTATGTGGACCGTGGAGTGTGTGATTAACCACGGTGTGAGATGAGGCGCTGCCTGATTCTTTAATTAGGGTGACTATGTGGAGACTGTGGGGTGGGAAGTGGGAACTGTGGGGTGGGAAGTGGGAACCGTGGGGTGGGGACCGTGGACGGTGGGGACCGTGGACGGTGGGGTGGGCATGGTGGGATGTGGCCTGTGGGGTGGGGAGTGAAGACTGTGGGGTGGGAAGTGGGGACCGTGGGGTGGGGACCGTGAGGTGTCGCCTGTGGGGTGTGGCCTGTGGGGGATGTGATTAACCACGGTGTGAGATGAGGCGCTGCCTGATTCTTTAATTAGGGTGACTATGTGGAGACTGTGGGGTGGGAAGTGGGAACCGTGGGGTGGGGACTGTGGACGGTGGGGTGGGCATGGTGGGATGTGGCCTGTGGGGTGGGGAGTGAAGACTGTGGGGTGGGAAGTGGGGACCGTGGGGTGGGGACCGTGGGGTGGGGACCGTGGGGGGTGTGATTAACCACGGTGTGAGATGAGGCGCTGCCTGATTGGTTAATTAGGGTGACTATGTGGACTGTGAGGTGTGGACTGTGGGGTGGGAAGTCGGGACTGTGGGGTGTGGACTGTGGGGGGTGTGATTAACCACAGTGTGAGATGAGGCACTACCTGATTGGTTAATTAGGGTGACTATGTAGACCGTGGGGTGGGGACCGTGGACTGTGGGGTGTGTGATTAACCACGGTGCGAGATGAGGCGCTGCCGGATTGGTTAATTAGGGTGAGGATTAGTCAGGGATGATCGAGATGTCTGGTAGCAAGTGCAGGAGGGACGCAGCGAACTGGGTTCAAGATAAAGTTTTGTCTACTGTGTTATTAGGATGCAGCACTGCCTGCTGGGTAACTGAGATCAGACACTGGAGACAGGAGAACTCGGTGATTTATCGCAATTCTTTGGTGTGAATTAAGACTTTTAAGCGCAGCGTCGTCAGAGCAAGTTCATTTAGAACTGGAACAAACTCGAAAATAAAAAATTATTATATTATATTATTATATTATATTATCAAATTGTAACACTTATAGAATCCCAATACAGATCGAATCTCCGCCCAGGTATCGCGATCATATGGAATCGGGTCGTCCCTGGCGATTCCCGTCCACGTCAGACGGCTGATAATTATTCAAGATCAGACCTACTGGGGAACTTCAGGAACCAGCTCTAGTGTAACTGGGATCTGGCGCTGTGCGTTAGTGATTACTGGGTGACTGATGAAGTGCTGATGATCAGGATGTTATGTTTAAGTGAAGTCACCTGCCTACTGGGAACCAGCATCAAGCCCTGTGTAACTAATCAGGCAGGCTGGATCGTACACCCCTGATACACACTCATGTTCAGTCAGTCACGTGACGTGTCCAGTTCCTGAGCAGATGTTACCTTGTTGAGATCCTCGTGTAAGCCGTCCATCAGGAACAGCAGAAGCTCCTGAGAGTCCTGCTGCTTGTATCCAGAGAACTGGTCGTTGATTTTACCGATGGTGACCTTGAAGTCCCGAGGGCTGATGTACTTAAACTGACCCGACCACAGCGCCTTCATAATCGAGCCGAACTCCTCGGCCACCTCGCCCTTATGGCCCAGGATGTTCGACCTGATCAGGAGGAGGACAAAAACAAAAACATCTCATCACATAACAAACATCAGCACTGGATGAGCTCCAAAGCTGTAAAGCAGGACAACCTGAGTGTTTATACCGGTAACAGATGTGTTGACGTATTCGGGACAGACCACTATAAAGGAAAGGTGATATCGTACCTGTTGATGTCGTCCTGGTAGTGGTTCCTGTTGAAGTAGTCAGCCATGAACGGTGTGTTACACAAACACTGCAGGATCGAGTTCATGTAGCAGGTGTTCCCCAAATTCCGGAGGCCTGTGAGACACGGACCCAGACCCCCAAACACCGGGTTCATGGTCCGGATCTTGGCGGCAGACGGACGAGCGATCTCGGCTTTAGCGTAGGACGTGGCGGTCACCGGTCTGAGGACGCATGCAAACGCACACTTTAAAACATTGTGGGCGGGGCTATACAATATAAAACAAGGGTGAATTTAAAAAAAACTGAATGTTAAGTGTGTGTGTGTGTGTGTGTGTGTGTGTGTCTACTTGGTTTCTCTGTTCACTGTGGGTGTGTGTGTGGGTTTTCTGGCTCCCTCTGCGTTCAGGTCCTGTGTGATATCGGGGGAGGAGTACGAGCGCTTCAGTTTGGACTGCTCTCTCTCCCTCTCCCTCTCTTGCTCCTTCTCTTTTTCCTTCTCCTTCTCCGATGTCTCAGGACGCGGTTTGGGCTTGGAGGGTGTGGCTGGAGGCGTGGCTGGGGGCGTGACCTCAGGCGGGTAAAGGTGCACACGGTTGGTGGGGGAGTGATAATACCGATACGTCCCGGTGACCGTGTCCAGGAACTGAAAACACACACACACAGACACACACAGGATTAGGTCTGGGTGGAATTGACTCAGGTGAATCGAATGTAGTGCATCAATGCAAATAAATCAGTTTAACCAAATGTAAGTGAATCAGGATTCATATGCAGGTGAAGTGACTCATATACAGCTGAGTGAAATACAGGTGGATGTAGGTAACATGACGTGTATGTAGAGAACACACACACACACAAATGTAGGTCAGTGTGCATCACATTTGCGGGAATCAAAATAAAGTGACTCAAACATGGGTGAATCAGGTCAGGGTGGTGACGGTGTGTCAATGTCATATACCTTTGTCCAGCCCTCAGGGAGACCAGGCACCGCCCTTCCCATGTCCTCACTCCGAGTACGGGTCAGAGGCGCCCCCTGCAACACACACACACATTATTTATATACAACTGTTACTCCGTCTGGTCCACACATCACTATACAGGTCGTCCCCAGCTTACGAACGAGTTCAGTTCTGGGAGAAACGTTCATAAGTCTGGATTAGTTCTTAAGTCTGACCAAGTGAGTCTTATACACCTTAATATACACAAATGTACAATGTAAAGCACACCGACACACTCGAATAAACCTAACCGTGCCTAAGGAAATGAATATTACAGTAAAATGTCACATCTAACAGTGGCGTCTCTGAGGAAGGTCCCGGACGTCGGTTGTGTCTCAGAGCTGTTCTCCACTGTGTTGGACTGTGAACTCTGTCTCGTCAGGACTTTCTGAAATTATGATTATTCACCATCAGGACAGATTTACAGGACATGTTCTTAAGTCGGGGACTACCTGTACTCTTAAGTGTCAGAGCATGCATGCACACACACACACACACACACACACACACACACACACACACACACACCTTCACATCAGAGACAGCGGGATGAGGTCTAGGAGAATCCAGAGACATGCTCTTGAGCTGAGCGTCCAGCGCCTGATCCTTGGCTCCTCTCCTCCCCTTGTCGTCTCCTTCCTCCGCTTTCTCCTCCTTCTCCTCCGCCTTCTGGCGCTCCAGCTTCCTCTTCTTCTCCTTCTCCTCCTCCTCTTCCTTCTTCTTTTTCTCCTCCTCCTCCTCTCTCTGTCGTTTCTCCTCCTCTTCTTTCTCTTTCTTATCCTCCAGGTTCGGCTTGCCCGAACGATCCGGAATCACTGGACCATTGGTTACCGTGGAAACGGGCCCATCTTTTGCCACGACTTCTTTGGCCCCGCCCTCTTTGGCTGCACCCTCTGGACTCGGCTTTGCACCTTCTGAGGGTTTCACCATCGGCTTGGTCGATCGGTCGAACTGGAGACACACACACACACATCACACACACACATCACACACACACATCACACACACACATCACACACACACATCACACACACACAAAGAATTTTACATCAGTAAATCTCGGCAAAGCATTTACCTGTGTGTGTGTGTGTGTGTGTGTGTGTGTGTGTGTGTGTGTGAGAGAGAGAGAGAGAGAGAATGTACCTGTGGTATTGTCTTTGCTGTGGCTGCAGGCTGCTTTGGACTGGGAACACTGGTCACACTGGTCACGGCTGGCGCGGGTGCTGACGTGGGCGTCGGCTGTGTGCTCGCTGAGGGAGTGTGTGTGTGAGTGTGTGTATCAGGGGCAGCGGGCTTGCTGTTTGTATCCACGTCGATGGAGCCGTTAGACTGCACGTCTCCCGCACCGTCCCTCACACACACGTCTGCAGGTTCGGGCGGAGTCTCCTCCAGACACGGGTAGCTGAAGTTCACTGAAGAAGAACATTCATCAATCACACTGACTAACACACCTAGTCTCTGTGTGTGTGTGTGAGCGTGTGTGTGATGTGTGTGTGAGCGTGTGTGTGAGCGTGTGTGTGAGCGTGTGTGTGCGCGCGTGTGTGTGTATGAGTGTGTGCATGAGTGTGTGCGTGTGTGTGTGCGTGTGTGATGTGTGAGAGTGTGTGAGAGAGTGTGTGGTGTGTGTGTGTGGTGTGAGTGTGGTGTGTGTGTGTGTGTGTGTGTGTGTGGTGTGTGGTGTGTGTGTGGTGTGGTGTGTGTGTGTGTGTGTGTGTGTGTGTGGTGTGGTGTGTGTGTGTGTGTGGTGTGTGGTGTGTGTGTATGTGTGTGTGTGGTGTGTGTGTATGTGTGTATGTGGTGTGGTGTGTGTGTGGTGTGTGTGGTGTGTGGTGGTGTGTGTTGTGTGTGTGTGTGGGGTGTGTGTGTGTGTGTGTGTGTGTGTGTGTGTGTGTGTGTGTGTGTGTGTGTGTGGTGTGTGTGTGTGTGTGTGTGTGTGTGTGTGTGTGTGTGTGTGTGTGTGTGTGTGTGTGTGTGTGTGTGTGTGTGTGTGTGTGTGTGTGTGTGTGTGTGTGTGTGTGTGTGTGTGTGTGTGTGTGTGTGTGTGTGTGTGTGTGTGTGTGTGTGTGTGTGTGTGTGTGTGTGTGTGTGTGTGTGTGTGGTGTGTGTGTGTGTGGTGTGTGTGTGTGTGGTGTGTGTACTCACACTCTGGTATCAGTGATTGAGAGTGTTGGCGTGGGGGTCTGATCTTGGCGTTGCTGGTGAACATGGGATAATAAAGCAGCCAGTTCTCATAGCCTCCCTCTAGAACCTGCGGCTCCGTGGCAATGATCGTCACACTGTCCCACTGACACACACGCACACACACACACACACAGTGTCAGACACAAAACTTACTTAAGCAAGACATATTATTATTATTATTATTATTATTATTAAAGATGGGAAAATCTATGGGAATAGTGACACAACATGACACATTTTTAGGACGTTACACCGTAAAAGATCGTTTCCGACCCTGAATGTGAAGAGAGGAATTTTATTATCTGAAAGTTGAAAAATAATGAAGATGGTCTTTTAAACACTTGAAAATGTTTTCAAACAGCAATTTAATCAGGTCAATATTTCTGCACTGAATTTGAAACACTTGAAATTATAATTACATTTTCAGTTGAAATAAACAACCACAATAAACTGCAGACACTGCAGGAAGCGACACGAAAGTGACTTCAACAACCTGAATGAAAAAATCCTTACAGCCTTTACAGAGCTTACAATCTTCGGCACTGCAATTTATTGTGGTTGTTCATTTCAAATGAAAATGTAATTCACATGTTTCAAATCTGTTTTGCTTTGAGGAATTCTGGCATTGATATACTTCCATAGCTTCTTTTTTGACATTTTAAAGGTTCAAGGTCTTAAAATTCTAACAAAATTGAAAAAAAAAAGAAAAAAAGAGTAATATCAAAACAGAACTTCAAAATTTACAGAGTCACAACTGTAAAGTATTTCAGCACCGAGGTCTCGTGATAATATCATAACAGGTAGTGACTGGTGATTCCCAGCCCAGTTATTATTATTATTATTATTATTATTATTACTTTGTACAGCGCATCCTTCAGGCTCTGTAATGTCGTTCCCAGTCTCAGGTCAGTTACGGAGCTGAACCAGTCGAGCAGGATGATGTAATCAGCAAAGCCGCGCTGCTTCCACTGAGGGAGAGACTCTGAAGGGAGCTTTACCTCGATCTGATTCACTGTGATCCTACACACACACACACACACACACACACACACACACACACACACACAGTTAGCTATCTCCTATATGAACATTTGAGTAAGTAAAATCAACTATCAGTTTCAGAGTTAATAATTTAATAATGGTTGAACGTGAGCGTCTGAATCTCAGTGCACGCGGCCGATCTGTAACCTGGTCACTGGTGTTATTTTCACTAATAAAGACGTGAACACGTAAACATACACGTGTCAGCCTTGTGTCAGTCACACGCCTGCTCGAGATTAAATTTAAATCTGTATCTCTGTATTAATCAGACTGTAACTGAGGAAGAGGAGTTCACATGTTCGCATCCAGATGTTGTGACAGTAATATTTGTGTGTGTGTGTGTGTGTGTGTGTGTGTTTGTGTGTGTAAACACCCGGGGCTGATGGCCTCCTCAGGAACACTGATGCACTTTTGATTGGGCACCGCCATGTGCGACTCCTCGAAGTCGGCTTGTTTTCGAGTGTCCATCACTAACACACTCAGATTAGGGTCCTTGATCATAGTGTACAACTGCTGAGCACTAACGCCTCCACTCAGGGGCGCTAGAGAGAGAGAGAGAGAGAGAGAGAGAGAGAGATTAGGTTACATGTATGAAGCTTTGCCTTAAACACACTTACAGACTGACATGTATGCGCGCGCACACACACACACACACATATACACACACATACACACACACACACACACACACACACACACACACACATACACACACACATATACACACACACATACACACACATACACACACATACACACACACACACACATACACACACATACACACACATACACACACATACACACACACACACATACACACACACACACACACACACACACATACACACACACACACATACACACACACACACACACACACACACACACACACACACACACACACACACACACACACACACACACACACACACACACACACACACACACACACATACACACACACATACACACACACACTCTCTCACTCTCCTGACCTGGTGAGGTCACACTCTTCAGCTCGTTCTGTTCTTTAGCCTGCGTGAGAGAAACACAGTCGCTATAAACTCGGTACAGGCCACAGGGATTAATCATGGGTCAGTACATGTTGACCTTTGACCTTTTGTACCTTTTTGCTGTCCTTTCTGCTCTCTATGGTTTTGGGTGAGGCGCGTTCTTTGTCCTTTTCCGCTTTCTGTTCTCGTCTCTCCTTCTCCTCCCTCTTCTCTCTCTCCTCCAGCTTCTTCCTCACCTCCACCTCCTCATACCTGTGAGAGGAGAGACGTGTGAGGACAGGGGTAGAGACGAGTCAGAGGACAGGGGATGGGAAGAGGTAATGAGACAGGTGAGGGGAGTGATAGAACTGGGGGCGTAGGGCGTGGGATGTAGGATGTAGGGTATATTGTCTAGGGGGCGTAGGGTGCAGGGCGTAGGGTGCAGGGCGTAGGGTGCAGGTGATAAGTTGAAGGGGATGAGTACCTGAGTTTGAGACTCTCAGAGAGTTTCTCCGCCTCCTCGATGGCTTTCTTAAAGCTGGATGGTCCGAGCATGGACATGAAGAAATCCTGCAGCGTGAAGACAAACATCAAGTATAAACTCTACCTCAGGACACACAGACTCGTCAGTATCAGTGTTTATCACACAGCGCTGTGCAGACGTCCCACATACACCAGGGTTTTATACCAAGTGTTTATTGTACAAATACTACAACAAAAACACTTTATATTTCCACCTTTAATTCTACAGATGAGACGTTTGTGTGTCAGTGCAGGAAGCAGACAATAATTACAGCAGCTGGGTTTCACTACACGCGCACACGCGCACTCACACACACGCACTCACACACAGAAGATCTGCAGAAGCTCCTCCAACACGCTGAGACCCCTCCCCCCCCCTCCTATAACACTGCACTCAGTCTACAAGACTCTGATATTATCTACATTATCACAAACATGATGATGTTCAGTTTATTTCTCTTTATGATGGTTTTCAATACAGAAACATTTAACTTGGTTATTTGTGACGACATCTTTGCTTTACACTAGTTTTGGGCGTCTGCCTGAGGCGCGTCCACAGAACTGCACGTGATATAAATACATTAATGAAAGGCTAAAGTACGCAGCAGCTACTCCTGGGTCATAACGGAAACTGTTGGCAGTGACTGCAGCATCAGTCAGTAATAGATATAAATAATAAATAAATACGTGCAGAGGCAACTTGGCTGATCACTTTAATAAATCCTAAACTCTGTGGTTGATAATTTTAGCAAATATGAACCCAAACAGCTGTCCGACTTGAAGAAGCAAACATTTTTTTTTTGTGTAGCAAACCTTAAACACACTCAAGAAAGTGCCAGCTGTTCATCTGGAGAAAACAAATGGGTGTTTGGTTGGGCTTTGCTCAAAACACAAACTGTTCAGCTGATCTTTTTGGTCAAGACGAAAGCTGCTCGGCTCATCATCGTGGTCTAAATGTCTGCTGTTCAGTCAATCATTTGATGCAGACAGGAACTGTTCAGATTTTATTAAATGTATATATTTTAGCTAAAACTGTTCACTTTGTTAATTAAACCACATAACCTTGACTTAAAATAATAACCTGGTAAAGCGAATGCTGCTTGGCTGATCATACCTCTGAAGTATTTGGTGAACTTTTTTTTTTTTTTACTAAACAATAATTGGCTGTTCTTTTCTTCAAACTAAAAGTCATTCTGTCGCCTCATCATCATCAAAAAAAAAAAAACACTTGAACTGTCTATGAATACTTTATAAATTCATGTAAAGTCTTTGTTGGCCTCTGAAGCAACGCTGATACGAGCAATCGTAGAAAATATTGTATGTAAATATCATTTTCACACTTAATTATTTTGTCCTATTCAGAATGAAATATGACATAATTCTTGACATGGGTCTGGACCTATTTCCCACCTGCTGCTGTTTGAATTCCGGCCTTTTCTTGATGAGGTCATAGACAGTCAGGTACTTCATGTAGAGGACGTAGGCTCTCTCCTCGTCTCGTTCCAGACGGCACTCCTCCGCCGCCTTAAAGAGCTTACACGCACTCTGAACATAGCTGAAACACACACGGTGAAAAAGTGAAACCCGTCTAGCTGCTCCATGTGTCTCGCTCTCAGGGACTAGAAGTCCTATTCTAACAGGATATAATACAATCATCATCAGATTACCTCCACATGTGTAACGTTGGTCATTTTCACAGAATAAGAGTGAACATGCCTGGAACTATCACAGTGTATTTTCCCTTTAATAAACCGAGCAGTAGAAGTGAAGTGACTCACGTCAGCAAGCATTGTGTTACATCCTCCAGGGAAAGAGGGTTGGCACTTTATTCTTTCACATAAAAACACAGCAGTGAACGCTCGCGCCCATCGCTTTCCTGTCACCTCTTACTACAGACCAAAAGTTTTAAACAATAAGATATTTTAAAAGGGCGTGGCAGATCAACTACGTTCATCTTGATCATCTGATTGGAATCAAAGCTGTTCATTAGATTTTTAAAGCTCTTCAGCTGATCATTTGGTCCAAATCAAAGCTGTTAATCTGATCGAAAAAAAAATCAGATTTGATTTGAATCAAAGCTGTTCATCTGGTGAAATTTAAAGATGTTCAGCTGATGGTTTGTTGAAAATTAAAGCTCTTCGACTGATCAACTCTGGAGAGCAACTCCTGTCCAAAACATACAGTAATTAAAAAGAGTTTTCTCTCTGTTTGCTCAGTCTTACTGTCTGGTGCTGACTTTCTCCGGCTTGACCTCAGCCTTTTTGTTCAGCTCTCCCAGTGAGGTGGAGAGGTAAAGCTCCTTCACTCCTGTAGCCACTCCAGGCATCTTCAGACTCGAGGGTTAGATCTCAACTCACTGCAATGGAAATACTGCAGTTTCCTCACATTCTCATCAGCTGTGGGGAAACAACACTCACCTTCAGGACACACACAGATTACATCACTGACAGCTTCATTAACTGCTGTCACAAAGGCCAGAAACACACACACACACACGTCTTGTTTGTAAACAAATCTGAGAACTGTCATTAGCTGAGGCTTCAATGTTCTACACAGCAGCTGATAAATAACTAACAGTTAACAGAAAACAGCTAAATTACAAGTAATACGACAGATAGTAAATATGCTTAGTTTTTTTCCCCCCTCAAACCTTCAGAAGTGCCACGAATTCCAGCGTCTCTTTAAATCAGGAAGTAAAAACTCTGCGTGTAAACACAGCACTCCAGAGGCTAGCATTAGCAAACTAGCATGATAAAGTAACTCACAAAACAACCGTTGTAGTGCTAATAATCTTTCAATCCTCTCAGATAATCTATAAACGACTTACGAACTTGTATAAATTACCGGTTAAAACGTTAATAACGGTAGCTACACATTAGCACGGTTAGCAGAGCTACACATGCTAACAGCTACAGCTGATTTCCGGAACAAGTTTTTTTTTTTTTTTAACCCACTAACAAACCCCGCCCCCGAGCGCTGTGATTGGCCAGGCTTCTAATAGTCACGCGCTCAGTGCAAGCGAAAGCAATGCGTTAACTCCTCGGCCATATTGGAAAGATACGGATACAAAAGATCCGTGATTACATTGTATTTTATTTAAAAATATATATTTTTTAACTCTCATAACAGATTTACATTTAGGTTCTTGGTAGACACTCTTATCCAGAGTGACTTACAATCGCTTTGAAGTTTCAATTATTAATTAAATATCTCTTTACATTGAGTAAGTCAGTTATTAACTAGAAGTACCATAAGTCAAGCACTGTTGGGAAGTTGTAGTTTTTATTTGTTATTTTTTATAATTTATCAAAGTTCTGATTGAAATATAAACATGTAAAATATGTTACATAAAGCGCAAAATCATAAAAATTATCATTACCCTTGCAAAGTAAAGGAAAACAAAGTCTAGCATAGAGTGATACTTATTGTAACAATGTTGGTGTGGCCCAATTCATAACGTCTACGTTATTATTACAATTTTTATGTATACTGTATATTAAGCATTTTATATTGTGCAATTATTATTTTTTAGCATAAAAATAATAATTGCACAAAATAAAACAACTGTCATTTGTACATAATTATCGTGTTATTAATAAGAATTAATTTTAAGGTTGATAAGAATCATCACAAAGAATTAGATTTTATGCACAATTATTTTAAAATAATTTTGGTTGATCGTTAGGTCAACATGCAGTTCTGCTGATAATTAAGACATTCTACTTGTCTTTCCTTTAAATAAAATAATTTTGAAAAAAATTCATAAAATTTTTTGTTACACTCCTTTGGTGGCTTTTTAGAATTGAATCTGTGTTTGAAATAAATACGCAAAACAACAATGGGTAAACTGCATCATATTTATGTTTTTGAAATTAAACTTCACAAACAACAACAACAAAATAATATCATTATGAGTACATCATATGAGTTCTTGTGACTTTCTTTGTGACAATTCTTATTAACCCTAAAATCAATTGATAGAATTGAATCTGTGTTTGACATAAAAACATGAAACAACAATGGGTAAAATATATGTTTTTGATATTAAACTTCAAAATCAACAAATATTATCATTATGGGTACATCTCACAAAAAATGATTACATAACTTTACCTAGATTTCCATTTTTCAATATTTAAATATATTATTCTTTTCTCTTTCAGCAACATTTTTATTGATTTTTTTTTTTTTACAGAAACATAACATACTGTACAAAGTGAACACCTAGTGGGCATTTCAATGCACACTTGTACAATCTAGATTCATAAACTTCTTACACGCACCCCTAAAACATAAATTATTATTACTTTTATAAAGGGTAAATTTTACCACTACCAGAATATATGAATGACACTGCAAATATGTAGAACTCTTTTAAAATAATAATAATTATTATTATTATTTGATCATAGAAACAAATAACGGCTAAAAATGCTCTAGGTTTATCCACAGAAGGAAAAACAAGGACCTGAAAGTCTCAAAGAAAGGGGAAAAAATATTTTTAAAAACAAACTTCAAAATCAACAACAATAAAAAAAGAATGACGATAATCTCTGACAACAACAACAACAACAACAACAACAACAAAACATTATCATTATGAATATATCTCACAAAATAAAACACAACACAATTACATAATTCTAGCTAGGTTTCAGTTTTTAATTTACAGCTATTTTTCAGTGTTTAAACATATTATTCCTGAGATTTCATTAATGTCTATATAATAACATGATAATAATGTGACGGACAAATTACTATTTTTTTCTGTTTATCATGAATTTTAACATTTATTTCTTCAAAACAAATACTACCGGGGTGAATTTTTTAAAAATATGTTTGCAACTCAAGGTACACATCTTTATTTTAGCGTTAAGAAATAAAACTTTTAACATACAGATTTTATTTTAAATGAATAAAAGTTGTAGTAAAAACCCGCCGTCCGCCATGACACCGTGTATCACTCCGCGCGCGACTCCGTGTTTGAGTTAACTTCAGGTTTAATGATATTTCTCACAGTTCGTGATTAATGTAACACATTCTACATGTCCGCATTTTAGTCAGAACTTTAATTAAAATCAGCGGAAAGTGAAGCGAAATGGGACTAAAGTGCCGAACAAGCCCGCGCGCTGTATGTGTCCGTGCGCCTCCGCGAGACTGAGGAGGAACTAGCGCGCGCGCTCTGGGGAGGAATGGTGTGTGTGTGTGTGTGTGTGTGTATTATTTTCAGCTCTGAGTTTCATCGAGGTTTGTGATTAAACACACACACACACACGCACACTGCGGGAGCGACTCTGAGGAGAGACCGCCGCACGGAGTGTGAGTCCTGTTCAGGTCAGTGTGATGTGGGGGGTTTATTTGGAGCTCGCGCTTCACCGGATGTGGAAGTTGCTGTTGTGTTTGTCGGTAAAAAATATTTCCACTTCCCCCGGAAACCTGCCTCGTTTTCTAACCGATTTCCTGTTTATTACTGTAACTTCAGACCTTCCAGCCGAGCACAGACGCACGCGCGCGCGCTCCCAGTCCCGCGGCTCTCTGTCACTGGTTTCACTGGTTACTTTGGATGTTTGCTGAGGCGGTGTGGAGACACACTGGGGGCCTAGCGTTAGCTTTAGCTTCAGTGTTAGCTTTAACGAATTAGCGACATGCTAACAGGCTCAACTGTCCGCCACAGTTATTTACAACATTTAAGCTTCACTCCTGTGCGTGTAATTCCCTGTACGATCACAACGTTTCACTCTGTTTCAGAAAACCGATGACTAGAATGACTCGCGTGGGAATTTACCTCAGAGTTTAACGTCACGCCTCTGGAGGAATTAGCCTCTGCCACGCTAACACATCCTGGTGGAGTTCTTATTCAGTGTCCAGGTGCAGGACGGGATTTAACGTCTGTTTACCAGCATCACTCAATGTGTACAGTTTTATCAATGAATTTTACACGCTAATCAAGGTTACAGTGTACAGGACAAAGACTGAAGGAATGAAGTCAAACACATCATTCGTAAAGTATGAACTATGAACGATGTGATGTTTCATGGTGTCACCGTTCATACATTTTAATTGTGTATCTGTTTATTTACCCGTTTACAGCGGTACTTTTATCGTACAAATTTAAGTAAGCTCTTTTTAGGTGAGATGTCGTATAGTGAAACACATTGTCCCAGAGGAAGTAATGGAAATGCAGATAATCCGTTCCAGCCACCCAGAAATATTACCAATATTACCAATTTCCAAAACTATAATCATATTTTTGCACATAAAAACAATCAGTATATATATTTAAAAAAAACATGTAAATGTAATAAAAATAAAGGATAGATATTAAATCTCGCTCAACGTTAATTTATGATTCCTTTACACACCGGCTGCTTTAGAACCCAGACTGAATCGACTCCCTTTTCTGCTTGCTCCCGTCCCCATGGTGCTATGTCTTCACAAAAAAATTTGCACAATATACAAAATATATGTAAACTAGCTTCACTTGGCTTTCCGCTGACGCAAACAAGTTTTGAACGTCTCCCGGACGAACGCGCAATTTAGCCGGCGTTGGGTTCGTTCGCTGTCTTGCCAGAAATGCTTCATATGGCAAATTTCTTTCAACAGTATTTTTTATTGATTTTAAACAGGGATATAACAATATACGATGTTTCAATATACATTTTATAGCACCCTTATAAAACCCTATACCAGCCACCCCACCCCGCCCCACCCGGACTCCAAGCCAGCTATACATGTATAGGAAAGGCTAGATGCCAGGCATATTTAAAAAAAAAAGGAGAGAAATGAAAAAAATATATAAAATAAAAACAAACGCGTGGAGCTGGAAGTTTTGGTTCTGCGTGCAAAGAAAATTTAAATACGTAAATATTAAATAGGAAAGGAATCAAACTACAAATGTATATGAAAAAAGCGAAGGAAGGGCCCCCACACCTGTTGAAATTTCAAGTCCGAGCGGCGGATTGAGTAGTGAATATTCTCCAGGGATAAACAGGACATAATATCTCTGAGCCACTGAGCGTGAGTGGGTGAGGTGGCATCTTTCCACTTAAATAAAAGAGAACGTCTGGCCAGGAGTGTTGCGAAAGACATCAAACGCTGTTTAGCTGGAGTTAGACGCTTATCTTCCTCTCCAGTGAGACCAAAAAGAGCAATCAGAGGGTCTGGTTCAAGATTGCATTTCAATATGTACGACAAGGTTTTAAAGACGTCCCTCCAGAATTTTTCCAAATTCAGGCAATATGGCAAATTTCTTGCAAAATTTCAGTTCTTAAAGCGAAAATTCTTATGTTGGTACGTTCATTTAAGCAATTTCCTTCTGAAATTACTGAAGCTCTTTGAATCTTGAATATGCCGAGCTGCCACTGTATCTATCTACACACACACACAACGGTGGTGGGCAGAATTACTGATACAAAAGTGAAACTTGTTGTTTCAATGACGATCAAGACAATATACACCGATCAGTGTTTAGTATGAAATCCTTTATTCTTCAAAACTGGACTCAGACAGACGTCTAGACGCAGTACTCTGGTGTTGCTTGCTCGATCCATGCTGTTCGATCGCTCCCTGAAGATCATGTACAGAAATTACAGAACTTGAGAATTCCTGAATTAAAGGCTTTTTTTTTTTTCATGTAGAGTGGGACACCCAGGCTTCAGGACTGTAAACGTCCAGCCGTGTGCAGTATATGTTCCATCCATTATCTAGACCAGCTCATTGTAATTAGCACAACTCATCAGTCTGATAGGAGAGAACTCGTTATGTGTTTTGTGCACTGAGAGAGCTATAATACATGGCATATGCTGTCTGAATACTTTCGGCCTCACTGTGTGTAAATACAGCACTCTGCAAAAATCTGTGGCTACCATATTATCTGTGGTATTAAGATTGTTATACGTGTTTATTATCATGTCTGTATTATTATCCATGTAATCATGTTTTGAAGACTTTGCATGAAAATAGAAAGTTACTAGAAGAACTCGTATTCACCAGCACGCTCAGAACATTCGTGAGAAAACAGTTCTCGCTTTATACTTAACTTACGAGTATGAACTCTTGAATGCTTAATTAATTAATTAATAAAAAAATAGTCTCACAGTCTAAGAGTTAGTTCAGTCACTTTGATCTTTGATTACACACACTGTGGTGTCCAGTTCATGTGTGTAAATGACTCCTCTGTCCCGGAATACGGCGCGTCCCATCAGGGGAGAAGAAACCCTCCGTAGATGTGATGTGCTGGTGATTCAGTACATTCAGGTGGTCATGTGACTTCATTTTATCTCCACATAACGTTGCTGAGTCTCGACCTGAGCGACTGACGCGACCCCAGATCATAACACTGTCTCCAGAGGCTCGTACAGTGGACGCTATGCATGATGGGAGCGTCGCTTCATTACAGCGCTTCCCTTCTCACCCTGACACGCCCATCACTCTGGAATAGACTCAGTCTGGACTCATCAGGTCACATGACCTTTCTCCATCACTCCACAGTCCGGTCTTTATGTTCACCAACAAACTGAAGACTTTTTACTGATGAGTCTCAATAACAAGTGTTTTTTTTATGGACACACAATCAATAAAAAAAAAAAAACGACAAAAAAATCTACCTTTAAAAAATCATTAGTTCATCTAAAAATGTAATAGATGATGTTATACATTTTTTAAAATGCACTTATGAGTGTGCAGTTAAATTCCATATAGACAAAGTCGCAGCACATCTAATATTTATCTATATCGTCTATTTGTCCAGTCAGTGTATAATACATGACATATGATGTCTTCACACGTGGCCACCACTGTGTGTGTGTGTGTGTGTGTGTATATATATATATATATATATATATATAATGTCACAAGGTGTTAACATATACATGATCAACTGCGACTGTGGTCTTGTTCATATTTGCTTTGCTTAAAGGAAAATATATAATAAATCAACTAAAATGAAACAAATAGAGTAAGTGTTTGGTTTGGAGCGCTGACTAGACGAGTCGTTACTCGCTTTGTTGACCTTAATGTATGCCGAGTTCACAAGATCCATACATACAGGAAAATATCACATTGTGTGTCTGAGAGACAGGGAGAGAGAATGAGTTCAATCCTCTGCGTTTGAGTTGAAATCCGTCTCTCAAAGTCATTTTAAGAGAAAAGCCTGTATTTAATTATGTCCAGGACAGACGTGCAGAATCTCTAACATCTAGAACTGAAATCCCAAATATAACACCATCATTTAAGGGGCTCAAAATCGCCTGAAAATGTCCAATCGTGAGGCGCGCGCACACACACACACACACACACACACACGTGACTGTGTGCTTCTCATCACGTCACATGATGTTTCTCAGGAATCTTCACACACACACTGTAGTCCTGCTACATCTGACCTGACGGGGAAACAGTACCAATATGTTCTGTAATGCCTGTGTACTGCAGTCACACTGAGCGTGTTTAAATGACCAGATTATAGCCGCAGAGTTTACTGGAATATAACTGGGTTTAGTTTTTGAGAGAAGATCACTCCTCATACTGCTCCAATAAATAAATAAATAAATTTCACAGGAACTACCATATATACTATACATATGAGAGGTGTTCAAGTCAACCCGGGACTAATTGTTTCCCTTAAATAGCTTTAGTCGTACGTTTTGCAGTATATTTAATAATGATTGTGTGAACGTGTGTGTGTGTGTGTGTGAACATGTTAATGATGGCATTAGGTGGCCCAGGGACAAAGAGAAATGATTACCAAATATTATAGAAAGTGATATTGTTTGTGTTTATATTTGTTTGTTTACTTGTTTGTTTGTTCAGCATATGATCAGTAAAACACACACACAAACACACACGGTCATGTGACCTGTACAGTCTGTTCAAGTCGAGTACAATAACTGGATTTGGAACACACTGGGTGAGAGAGTGGGACAGGGCTGTAACTGTGTGTGTGTGTGTGTGTGTGTGTGTGCGCGCGTGTTTAGATGTCTCTGGTGGATCTGGGGAAGAAGTTGCTCGAGGCGGCTCGTACAGGACAAGATGACGAGGTTCGGATCCTCATGGCCAACGGAGCTCCGTTCACTACAGACTGGGTGAGTGATGACATCATCGTCCAGACTGATGTAAATGTGCATGAAGTGTGTGAGAGGATGTGTATGAATCGGAATGATCAGACCGGCCCTGATGAACAAGCCCTCATCATCATCATCATCATGACACCAGACTAGTCTAAGCGATGTCACACTCCGAACGCTGCGTCATGAAGTATACATTACAGATATGCTTGAACTTCTGAATAACAAACAGATCGAGGGGCGGGGCTTCATGAGGCCACTTCATTGCTGAGCGGGGAGGGGCGGGGCTTCATAGAATAAAACCTCTGGGTCTCTGAGTGGCGCAGTGCTCGCGCTATCATCCGGAGATCGCTGGTTCGATTCCCTAGTTCGTGATGCTTTGTGGTCTTTGTGGTTGTCATGGTAACACTGAATGGATACTCTCACATGTTCAAGCTTCTGATTCTGATACTTTAATTTAACCACCTAAAATGACATCGCAACCACCTGTAGTAACCACCTGAGGTACCATCGCAACCACCCATTAAACATGTGAAATAACACAGCAACTACACGGCAACCATCTAGTCACTGCACAAGATACTGTTGCAACCACCTACCAACGTTAATAACCACTGGAGAGACCACCGAACCGCCTATTAGCCACCTGGGAAAGACAGCAACCAGCTACACAATCACTGTACACATCCTGATGATATTTACAAACATTCTGTAGTGATAGTAGACGTGTGTGTGTGTGTGTGTGTGTGTGTGTGTGTGTGTGTGTGTGTGTGTGTGTGCGCGTAGTTGGGCACGTCGCCGCTACACCTCTCAGCCCAGTACGGTCACTACTCAACCACCGAGGTGCTGCTGCGCGCAGGAGTTAGCCGAGACGCCCGAACCAAAGTGGACCGCACCCCTCTGCACATGGCTGCCTCAGAAGGCCACGCCTCCATCGTAGAGGTGTTGCTGCAGGTAAGGGGGTGGGGCTTACATGTTTAAAAGGGTGGGTTGGCAGGAGATGGGTGACGTCATCATTATGCAAATGGGCATGGTTGTAACACGTTTCCATTTAATGACGTCTTTAACAAGTGTGTTTTTTTTCTCTATTTTTTGAAAGCAGAATGTTAACCCTTGACCTACCCCCCCCCCCCACACACACACACACACACCATATTCCATTCTGTTTCATGTTAAGTGCAATATCAGGTTTGATATTTTTGCACGTTTGCATGTGTGTACATGCGTGTTTGTGTTTACATGTGTGTGTGTGTGTGGAGTGTGTTTAGGTGTATAAGTGCAATCTGACGTCAGAGCAGCTTTGATGTTGGTGAACCTGTGTATTTGTTTGTTTAGAGAGCAGCAATTTTGCAATTACAGAATAAACCATTTCCTGCTCTTTCATCCTGACTGAGTGATGAACAGTGACCACATTGTGTGTGTGTGTGTGTGTGTGTGTGTGTGTGTGTGTGTAGCACGGCGCCGACGTGAATGCTAAGGATATGTTGAAGATGACGGCGCTGCACTGGGCGGTTGAACACGGACACGGCGACGTGGTGGCGCTGCTGCTGAGGTTTGGAGCCGATGTTCACGCTCAGAGCAAGTTCGGCAAAACGGCGCTCGACATCGCGCTCGACAACAACAACGAGGACCTAGTGGAGATACTGCAGGTGTCAAAATCACACACACGCACACACACATCGGAAACACCATCGCAACCACCTGACATCCCCCCCTATCCCCAAAGATACCATTACCACTCAGCAAGTGAGGTCCTATGACAAGGACGTAGCAACAACCGTGGAGTAACTGCCTGAAACGCTATCACAACTGCCTCACAACTCCATAGTGACCTTAGACACACGTACAACGTCCTGCGTGAAGTGAACTCATCACTGTATCAGAAGCTGTTCACTGTCTCCACTGGCCTCCTGTTGATGACGGGGGTCTGGTAGTTCCTCTCCTGATTTGTACTAAAGTCCACTATCAGCTCCTTCGTCTTGCTGACGATCAGGAGGAGGTTGTTCCTCTGGCACCAGTTCTCCAGATTCCTAATCTCCTCCATGTAGGCCGTCTCGCCGTTGTCAGAGATCAGGACCACCACGACGGTATCGTCAACAAACTTGTGACGATAATGTTGGTGCTGATGTTGGTAGTGGCCATGCAGTCATAGGTGTACAGTGAGTACAGCAGGGGGCTCAGAACACAACCCTGAGGTGCTCCAGTGCTGAGTATGAGTGAACATTTTAACATAATTCTCCTCCTGCCTAGTGTCCAGGTGAGGGAGAGATGTGTGTGAAATGGCATCATCTGCAGAGCGGATTGGACTAAACGCTGGTCTGCGCAGGCTCTGAGGACTCGCCCTGAGATTCTGTCTGGTCCTGCTGCTTTCCCGGTGTTCACTCTCCTGAACATAATTCTCACCTCGTGCTCAGAGATAATGAACATGTTTCCGGTGTTTGAATTCTCCTCCTGTGCGCGGACGTAAGCTTTAGCATTAGCATTGTTGGCTGCAGCCTCGAAATGAGCGTAGGAAGGTGTTCAGCTCATCTGCCAGAGACACGTCTGCGTTTGTTATACCGGATGTTGGTGCTTTATAGTCCGTTATTGTCCGTTAGTCCCTGCCACAGGATGTAACCCATCTGTCAAACCTCATAGTAACCATCTGAATTGCATAGCAACAACATTTACATTCACAGTTAGGCATTTAACAGACGCTCTTATACAGAGCGACTTACAAAAAGTGCTTTGAAGTTTCCGTTATTAGACAGATACTTACACTGGGTTACTGGGATGCTAACCTGGTGCCATCAGTCAAACACATTTTTTTTCTGAGGAGCGATGGAGAGTTTAGTTTAACAACCTAGCAATAGATTAGTTCAACAGCCCCGTAGCAACCGCAGCACATGACTTGGTTCACATTGCCATTATGGAGGTTGATCACCTGTAGCATTCAAACCCCATCATATTTGCCTGAGATACCCAGCACACACCCCAGCACACACCCCAGCACACACCCCAGTGGATAACATCACAACCACATGGCGACGGTCCAGCACCCTTCCTGGGGCAAAAGAGCAATCACCAAGTGACTCCCCAGCAACCCATTAGGAGAACATGCTGACCAGTTCCCGGTACCGTACAATAACACCAGGGGTGTGCGCTCAGTGTAGGTTCTTTAGCATGCACACTGTACAGTGTGAAAAGCGTGAAGGTTTCAGATGTGGTTATTACTGCTGCTGTCCTGCAGGTGGCAATGCAGAACCAGATCAACACAAACCCCGAGAGCCCCGACATGCTGACCATCCACACCGCGTCGCCTCAGTTCATCATCGGCCCGGGGGGCGTGGTCAACCTGACCGGCCTCACACTACCCTCGAACACCACAAAACCCACAGGTATACTCACACACACACACACACACACACACACACCTCACTCACACACTAACACCACACACACCACACACACACACACACACACACACACACACACACACACACACACACACACACACACACACACACACACCTCATCTCACACTCTAACACCACAAAACCTGTATACTCACACACACACACACACACACACACACACACACCTCATCTCACACTCTAACACCACAAAACACACAGGTATACTCTTCCACACACACACATACACACGCATTACACACCCTATCTCACCCTCTAATAACAAGCAAACCTATAATACACATAATTCCACACATGTGATACACACACACACACACACACACACACACCTTCCTAATACCCCTGTAACAATTCACAAACACACAGGTATACCTTCCACACACACACACACACACACCATCTACACTCTAACACCACAAAACACACAGGTATACTCACACACACACACACACACACACACACACACACACACACACACACACCTCATCTCACACTCTAACACCACAAAACACACAGGTATACTCACACACACACACATACACACGCACACACACCTCATCTCACCCTCTAACACCACAAAACCTACAGGTACACATACACTCACGCGCGCACGCACACACACACACACAC
>QNUK01000745.1:80000-85000 GCA_013621035.1 Clarias magur | reverse complement strand
ACACACACACCCACTTACACACACACACACACACACACACACACACACACACCCACTTACACACACACACACAATAAAAAACGTGTGTATCAAAACCGGTCTCACAACATACCAAGATAATATTCTTATCAGGAACACTTATATCGGCCTGTGATATGAAACGTCTCCATTCAGAAACAGCTGCCTGTTAAGGGTTTCTACACACACACACACACACACACACACACACACGATCTCTGAGAGACTTTTTCTTTTTTTGGTTTAGTTTCTTTTGCCAGTTTTATCTAACGTTTTCGTGCCTCCCACATCCTCCTGTCACTCAGACCCCTGTTCACTACTCAGTGCACTCAGTTAGCAAGACAAAGCTTTAATATTTAGTGCACTACTTCAATCCCACAATGCACTGCAGTATGTTAGCGTCCAACGCCCGTGCACAGTGTACTCCTAACGAGGTATGAAGGCTGTAGTGATTAGGGATGAAGGGATTAGGATACCTTTCTGTGTTTTTTTCCCCACCCAGCTGTTATCATCTGACCGTCGACTTTGTTCTTAAATGAATGCGATAATGTGGAATAAATGACGACATGGTTGATGTGTGTGTGTGGGGGTGTGTGTGTTTGATTCACTGTGTTTGTTTCATTTACTGTCTCGTTCACGTTACATCAAAAACTGAGTCTAGGCTCAGCAACGTTATGTGGCAACAAAATGAAGTCAGCTGACCACCTGCATGTGCTGAGTGACATCACAGTCTGACCCGAACCCCAGGAGTCCCGACCCGAACCCACTCACGCTGCGCTCCGCCTCTTATCAGCGGAACTACATCTGGGAGAGAAACTAATGTTGTAACAAATAAGCTTAGGAACAATGAAATATTAGAACGTGGCTTTTTGTGTTTTCTACCGCTCCAAAGTTTGTACACCCCTTCTAACTCCACGCTCGTTCCTGATGTTTATTTCTCTCTACACTGTAAATCAACACTGAAGGCGTTGATATAAAACACACAAGAATCTCCTCTGAACAGTTGATATTGAGATGTATATCTGCTCCTTCTGCTCTGTGAAGCTTCATAACGCCTCTAATCTGAGGTGCTGCTTGAGGTTAATTGGTGATTTCTGAGGCTGGTGACTCTGAATGAACGTCTCCTCTGCAGCAGTAAGTTTTGGTCTCGCTTTCCTGGGAAGGTCTTCATGAGAGACAGTTTCATCATGGAGCGCGATGGGGTTTACCAACGCACTCGACACGATACTGTTCTTGTGAGAAACTGATCCAGAACAGCCGACCTTCATGTCTTATAATAACAACTGACTGTAACTGCTGTTATTTAATTACCAAATGCCATGTGTGTTATTTCATAATTTAGTTTTGAAATCCCCAGTGTTGTAGTAGAATGTAGAAGATAAATCATCACTAAACAAAAACAAAGGAACTTGCGCATGATCCCAAACTGCTGAGCGGTAGTGTGTGTGTGTGTGTGTGTGTGTGTGTGTGTGTGACATGAATTGTTCCGAGTTAAACTTGCTAATCCCGGAGTCTATTGCCTTGCACTGATTGTGATTAGTGGTTCTGCTTACAGTCAACAGCAGTTAACTCACACTATGATATTAAACTTCACTCACTGATGACATCATAGTGACACTTCTTCCTCTCCGTCACTAAACCTTCCTTCTTGTTCAAAAAATTCGTAGCCCAAACTGACAAGCCGTGGACGACTCTGAATCACCAGCCACCATCTCACTGAACGGTGTTACACGAGTCATCTTCAAATGATTTCTTATTAAATTGGCCGTGACCCGCGCGCACTAATCCCTCACCCGCGCACTAATCCCTCACCCTGACACACAAACCACAAACCTCTACTGATCACCAGCACACAGCGTACAGGACAGTGCAGGTCGGAACAAGGAACATCATGTTATGCATCAAAGCAGTTTGTGTTAGGTGTGTGTGTGTGTGTGTATGTGTCTGACAGACGCCATATGAAAGTAAACTCAAACTCACTTCAGGTTTAAGGCTTAAAGCTCATTGTTCAGCAAATCCACCATTTCGCCTTTACTCCAATGGGGGGGTTGGAGACTTAGGGCACAAGGAGGGTGACACCCTGGGCAGGGAGCCAAT
Organism: Clarias magur; assembly: GCA_013621035.1. NCBI lineage: Eukaryota > Metazoa > Chordata > Actinopteri > Siluriformes > Clariidae > Clarias > Clarias magur. The sequence goes on along the minus strand of QNUK01000745.1, from coordinate 82,885 downwards.
CAATCGAAGGGCACACACACACATTCACACACTATGGGCAATTCGGGAACACCAGTTAGGCTAATCTGCAGGTCTTTGGCCTGTGGGAGGAAACCGGAGCACCTGAAGGAAACCCACCAAGCACGGGGAGAACATGCAAACTCCATCCAGCTAATTTGTTAGCTTGGTGATTGAGTGAGCTTGCTAGCTTGTTGGTTGTGTAATCACATGTCACTGATTTTTTTTTTACCTTCAATGTGAGATGGCGGGAAAAGTGCTAACTTATGTGAATTAATACATTTTCATCGTCCCTAACCGCGGTGTTTGAGTGCTAGCGGCTAAAATGATTGTTAGCATAGATTACAAAGTTAAGCTTTGTAAAGTGTTATACCAATTTTCCAAATGTAACCATGGCAACAAGCTGGAAATAAAAGTTTCACAGCGAGAACAGCGACCTGACGCAGCCCCGGTGCATTGTGGGTAACGCCGACGTCTCTCCTGCGTTAACGGGAAATTTCAGTGCGTACGGGGAAAATTTCAGCATTTCTTTATTTACTCATAGTATATATGTGTGTGTGTGTGTGTGTGTGTATATATATATATGTGTGTGTGTGTTATTCTAGCATCATCTTGCACACATGATGTTTTCCCACAGTGTGTGTACACCTGGTTCCCCGCAGTGTGTGTGTCATCAAACACAGAGCATTCTTCTTCTGTTTAAATTGAAGAAACCTCATCATCCTCATCAAACAGGTGGAGCGCAGAATAAACCTGCCTCCACGTCACCAACAGGCTTTTTTGTGCCTGTGTGTGTGTGTGTGTGTGTGTGAGAGAGAGAAGTGGTCTGGGGTCCGTATATATACCGTCCATTCACACACGCTCTCACACACACATCCAGCAGTTCATCCAGACACAGAAGGAGCGAGGGATTATGCAGGCGGAGGAATACACACGCAGAGGTAATTAGCACACACACACACACACACACACGCACAAAATGTCAATATATTTCTTTATATCTTTTAACATAATTGAAACTTTAAATGCAGAAATATAAAATTCTTCTTTGACTAATTTACATTGTTAAGCATTTTTTTCATTATTATTCTTTAATTATTATATAAATTTAAATGAATATTTAGCCTTTATTGTTATCTAAAAAAAAAGAAAAAAAAGGAAAAGTTAAGCAAATTTAAAAGGCAGTGAAAAGACCAGTTTAATTACGTTACAGTAATAGACATTATGTATTATAGAGCCGTGTAGCCTCTAAAACCTGCTGGGTTACAAAGCAAGCCAACCGTAATCCCACGCGTGGTCACTGCTGGACAGAACACGCGGCGCTGCCTCCACTCAGGTGCTGGATTTAACCATTTAACCCAGAATTTCACTGGGTCATTTATTTGACCCAGCGGGAGAAACTGACACACTTTCGATTTTTCATATTTGTTTGTCACAGAATGAGAAAAATTTGACAAAGATGTCGACAGAAGCATATAATCCCAAGGTGACCATTTGTTAAATCTAAAATAAATGTAACATAAACACACTTTAGTGTAAAACAATAAAAACAAGACGCCCCTGTAAATCTGATCGGAATTCAATACAAATCTTACAATGTCCACAGACAACAAACATTCACCAAGTAAAATATTCACTTTCACATCACTATAAGATACTGAGTGCTGTGAGCACGAGCCAGTCCGAGGTGAAGAATCCAGAACGTTCCTCAGACTGAGTCTCAATTCCAAGAACACAAAGAGCAGACTTGACTTGGAAGGGTTTGAGGACGCCGTATGACCAGATTATCCCAAAGATGACCTGTTAGAAACGCACAAAATGAGATAAATGCGCCGTTTAAACCACAGCAGTGACGTCACCGGCCGCGGCGAGGCTGTGCTGGGCGGCTACATGAGCGCGGAGCACCGCAGGACCGCAGGACCGCAGGACCACCTGGAGCTCAAATCTCCCACTTCGCTGGGGAACATTTGAAATAGACGCCATCTTTAATAACCGATGGAGGTTTTGCTCTGTACACACTTACATTCTCGCTTGAACCACTCTTAAAACATTTTGCAGGCCGCCGATTGAGAAACCAGAGAATACAGAATAAACCAGTTGGTCAAAAGAACCCAAACCAGGAGTTGATTTGTAAATGACTCACTACATCTCATGTGAGCCAACACGAGCGACACAACAACGTGTTTACAGAAACAGCTCAGCATGTTTTAGAGCATGTTTACATATAATAAATACAATTAAGAGATTAATATCTATATTTAATATGATTATTTACATTATTTAATAGTAATCGTAAAATGAATTGGATAACTATAATGAGAATAATAATAAGATGAAGAACAATGACTTAGTAATAATTCAGACTTTATTTAAATGACTTTTATAGCATTATAATTGTTTTTGTTTTCTTAACTTATGTTTATGTGAATGTTAGATTTAAAATTACATGAATGTAATCATTTTAATGCAAAAACAAAATGATTTTATTTTATAATATTTAGAAAAAAAGGAATTAAAATATTCTAAATCTTTAAACTTATGTTTTTTTGTGTAATATGGAATAAAATAAAATTCAATAAAACATGTTTCTAGGTAAAGTCCTTGAATATCTCATGTTTCAGTAATGATTGTTTTATTGGTATTCCAATAATTGTTCCAAAAATAATTGGGAAAAAATAAATAAATAATTAAGCAATAAATGTAATTACAGTGACATTCTAACATTTTGTTCTATTTACAATAAAATTCTAAACTAATGATGATCTGAAAACAAATTTCTATTTTAAATGAAGTGATTTTTAAAAAAATATATGATTCATCTTTATGGTCATGAAAAAAGTACATATAAAAACAAAGAATCATTGAATTAATTATATATTGTTTAAAAA
>QNUK01000745.1:70000-75000 GCA_013621035.1 Clarias magur | reverse complement strand
AAACGCTATTACGCAGGAGCTCCTGCGGAGGTTAACACACTCCGGCAGCATGTTTCTGATTCCAGCTGCCGTCGGCTCCAAACTCATCATCCGCTTCACCGTGACGTCGCAGCACACACGCCCTGAAGACATCCACCGCGACTGGGGCATCATCCAGCGCATGGCCAACGAGATCCTCCAGCCGGGCCGCTGGCCCCGCCCCCATGCGCTTTCGCTGGACGGAGAAACCGAGGAAGAAACCCTGTGGCAGGAGCGGGAAGTGGAGACGCAGGACGAGCCGTCCATGATTGACAAGCATCTGGTGCGTCAGAATCAGAGGCGTGCCATTCGCTCGATGAGCTGCAGCGCGGAGCTTCCGCCGACCAGGCCTGACCACACCCACGCTCTGAAGGAGGTCCCGCCCCTTGGAGTGTTGGCAAAGATTCCAGAGAGTCCGGAGGGCCGGAGAACGACGCGGACGCGTCTGATGAAGTTCCACAGCGTGCCGAGTTTACCGCAGGATTGGGCTCAGTGTGCCATTCAGCAGCTTTACTGGCCTTTCAGCAAGGCTAACTGCTTCAACTGCTTCTCACACTCGCACACACACTCACCCGGCCCACTGCCCACCAAATAACACACACACACACACACACACATTTTCCTAACTAACTCTCTCTAATATATACCTTTCAAACCCTTTTTACCCTTTTTCCTTTGTACCGATCACACCCACAGGGCTTCCACCTTGTCTATATAATCCATATCTATCTAATGCAGAGGTTGTTGACCCTGCTCCTGGAGAACCACTGGTTTGTACCTGCCCCCTCTCTCCTGCTGGCCAGCATTCAGATTATTCTTCTCCGTACTCTGGTACACTCGCGTATTTCTCTCTCAGACACAGCAGGTGGCAGTGTGCAGTCAGTGTCGTGTCCAGGGATTGCGGAGGAGACAGACATCACTGATGACATCACATTCTAACCAGTGATCTAATTCCGTGTTCAGGTATGATTGGCTTCCATATCTGATTCGATCTGTGCCCATGCTCCAGGGGACACCTCTGCCAGGGGACGCAGGCATGGTGCGCGACCCTGAAGGCTTGGGATCTCGCTAATCAAAATGATCCAGACTTTGGAGTCAAATGTTCTCTGAAGCGATCCTGGGGCTCTAATGTGACAACAACACCCTAAATCAGGCGGTCCTCCAGGAGCCGGGTTGGGAACCACCGCTCTGTTTGCAATGAGCAAGTGGCTAAATGAGAGAGCGTAGAAACGATTTAACATTTTACACGCAAAGCAAAGGCTGGTTCACGTTCTGTGATGTTTCATTTTATTTCAAAAATCAGTCTCAGGTACAAGCCGTAGATTAAAACGTACAAGCCATAAGTCAAAATTAAAGAGCGCTTGGCTTTCCCTGACCAGGACGCGTGTCCCCATAACGTCTTTAGGTCGGTTGGTGTGTGAACAGGATCCTGTCACCATGAAGATTTCAAACAATCACTATTTCAAATCTTGATACAAATCACATGAATTTTCTTTCAATTAAACTTTATTTGCTGACTTCAGGTGAAATCTTTACATAATTATTAAAGTGATAAAAACTGATAATAAAAAAATAAGCATAATGTGTTATTTGGTATTACAGAGATATCTACATCATTTTCTTCTTCCTGTTTACATTTCGATGACAAATCACTACTTATACAAGTAATTAAGTCCTACGTTTGAATAATAAACATCTCTGGGTTAAGGCACTTGATTGAGGGTCTTTACGTGTTTGTCTGTTTTAGTGTGTGTGTGTGTGTGTGTTATAATCTCAGATTTCCATTGCTAATGGAGGTGAAAATGTCCTCCGTCATGGGCACGTAGGCTTTTTTCCTGTCATCCAGGAAGTGCATCTTGTCCTTGATGGTCTTTGGATCGAATCCCTCCGCGGACAGTTTCACCTTCACCTGTTTGTAGGTGCCTGTGGTGTCCAGCGCCTCCTGCAGGACGGCAGAGAAACACGGCATTACTGGGAAAACCCCCGACACTGAGACGCACGACACACGTCCCTGATACTCAGCCGTTACTATGGAAACGATAACGTATTAGATAAACCTGCATTAATATAAACCTGCTCCACTGCCAGAGCTGCTCGTATAGAGAATTAATCAACACCTTCTGACCAATCAGAGCGCAGGGTCCAACTGTGTTCAAGCACCACTCGTAAGAGGCCGAGCGTGTTACCGTTAATTAGCTTGTTAGCTGGTTATGCTAGCTTGTTGTTTCCTAAGCTGTGGTTAATGTGAACATTACGAAAGTTAACGTTATGAAATAAAGGCAGTGGACGGTTGTGTCAAGCTGCTGTTGTTGGTGTGTGTTCGAGTGATGACGTGTTTGCGTATCATACGATAGCGTTACCTGTATCCTAATGAAGCGCGGCCGGGCGTACACGGGCAGGTAACTCTCAATGTGCTTGTACGCCGCAGAGCTGTCAAAGGCCCGTCCCTCCGCCAGCTTGATAGCAGCCATTCCGATTCTGCCCTCATGACCTTAAGCACACACACTTTGGTGTCAGTCAAGGCCAAATCCTCTCGTAAAACAATCATCTCATAAACCAGCAGACAATAAACCACGGAAACTCTTAAACTTCTTTGTGATTTTATTTGATGGCACTTCAGAAACACCTCGCTTGCACAACAGGTGAAGGACCTGAAATCACAAGTTTCTCAACGAGCCCGTGTGCAAACAACGTCCTCGAACTTCCATCACCTCAAGAAAATAGAATAAACCTCATCGCTTCAATATTAAGATTAAATTCTCTGCCACGTGTCCTGTACAGAACAGGGAAAGGATGTTTTGCGTATCCCATTTCGGGACAGAGCGCAGGGTCAGACAGGGTCAGACAGGTTTAAGAGCCGTGCTCAAGACCTCGACAGCGGAGGCCTGGTGCCTCTGGGGCTGGAACCCCCAACCTCCCAATCAGTAACCCAGAGCCTTAACTGTCTGAGCCACCACTGCCCTTAAATCTAACGCCATCGGTGGCGATTCCATACCTGGCACTTTGACTCCATAGACATTCGCCTCCTCTATGAAATCCAGCATGATCAAAAGATCAGCCACTTCAGTGGTAGCAACATTCTCGCCCTTCCACCTGACACACAGCAAACAGCTATAAATACACACACACACACACACACACACACACACACACACCATGCTAAGATTTATCCTAAACACACTTGACATTTCTGATGGACATGCACCTGAACGTGTCCCCGATGCGGTCCTGGAAGTAAACAAAGCCCTCCTTGTCAACTTTCATCAGGTCTCCGGAGTTGAAGTAGATGTCTCCCTGCTCAAAGACGTTCCTCAGTTTCTTTTGATCTGTTTGCTGCTTGTTGTTAGCATAGCCGCTAAATGGGGCCACTTTAGTGATCTTGGCCACCAGCAGGCCCGTCTCTCCTGTACACACAAACACAAACACTGAATGAAGTTTCACTACATTTGATCTGTGGTGCCAGGGGTCAGGGGTCAGAGCCAAACCAGAGTACAATAGCACCAGAGTACATTAATGTGACAAATCAGATCTCATGACTGTCATCTTGACTGGTGTACAGGAAACAATCCTGACTTTCGAATACGTTCCACCAGAGCTAAAGATCCCAGACGAAGCGTGAAGTCTTTTATATGAACAGAGTTACAGGTTTAAGGTAAAAGCTAAAGTTTAATGAGCTTCTCAGTGACCTGTTTCAACCATTAATAAACAAACAAACAAACAAACAAACAAACAAAACCCCCCATACATTCAGGGATCGTTCCTACAGTGTGTTACTGTGAATCTACACCGAGCCATAAAAATAGCAAATCTCTCCAGATGCTGACACGACATATTACACAATGGCTAATCCACATCTGGCAGTAAAGTGCACGCTCTGAACCGCTGCACTACGACTCTCTGTGTACACATTGATACACCGTTATAGACTTCACACATTCTCTCTATTCTCTTCTCCTAAAGATCTTTAAAAAACATTTTCGCCTGTGAAAACAAAAACAATAAACTATCTCATCTTATCTCATCTTATCTTAAAGAGACACCAGGCAGCAGTAACAATGGAAATCTAGTCTGGACCAGCAGCAGCCACAGATTTGGTGGTACAGGACGATGTACAGAATGGGCCCGTATTCACAAAGCTTCTGAAGCCTAGAAGTTGTTCCTAGTGACAAAATTCTAAGAAAATTCTTAGAATTACGTCATTTTCTTATTTTATTCCCCTTCAATTTAGGATTAAATCTTAGTAAAGATAAAAACAATTCACATCAATCTGAAATGGATTAAAAGGCCTTTTTAGGCTAAGATAGGAGCTCTCTGAGAGAATTCTAAGAAACTTTGTGAATACACAATACACTAATGTTTTCAAATGAAATCTTTCAATCCATATAACATGCCTAAAACATATACTTTTTTGTTTGTTTTTGTTTTTATTTATCTGGGCTTGACAGTAGTGTTCATTCTTCTTAAAAATCTGTTCCTAACTACAGGCCTCTACACTTCAGGGCCCGTATTCATAAAGCTTCTTAGAATTCTCTCAGAGAGCTCCTATCTTATTTTAAAAAGTCCTAGCTGGGAGTCCTAGACTAAAAGTGATTTAGGAAACTTCTCAGAGTAAGTCTGAGTAAGGAAAGTACAAAACCCTTTATCTTAGTGAGGGGGCGTGGTCGACCCAGTTGCTAGGGATGATGCAGCAATTCAAGGACTGTGATTGGCTGATGAAAAATAACCTCTGACCTCTGCAAAGGTTTTGAAATGCTTTTTGTGAAAACAGAATAGACAGTGAAATCATAATGTTTGTATATGAGGAAATTGTATAATCATGACTACAGGCTACTTTATACAAAGTTTCTGAAATATTCTCCAAACACTGAACATGAAGCTAAAAGTAAACGCTGCTCTTCTGTCCAATCTGGTTTTCTTGGTGTTTTACTTCCTTCCATCTCTCTTGGACTGAAATTAAATAAACTGTCCTGTGATCATGTAAA
>QNUK01000745.1:42500-65000 GCA_013621035.1 Clarias magur | reverse complement strand
TGAGAGAAAACTGTCGAGTGAAAATAAGAACATTTGTCCATAACATATTCCGAGTTGGGTGATGGGGTGCGAACTCACTGCAGGGCACAAGCACACACTTACACACACCATGGGACAAACGTGCACTCCATCTACACAGAAAGCAGGGCGAGACTCAAACCCACAACCCTTGAGGTGCGAGGCGACAGGACCGACCATTCACACAGTATGGCTTCCCATCCATGTGCTCGACACTGTGGACATACGGCACTGCATTTTGTTTTAGCTTATTCCCCAGAGTTTATATTTCCCAGTGTCAAGATGAGAGAGAGACTTGACATTATGTCCTTAAACACAACAGGAACCTCACACTCGGATAAATCCCCTGCTCGAACTCCTGGGTGAAAGACATGTTAGGATTCTGTACAGTATGTGTGGAACATGAAGCTCAGTGGGTAAGCCTGAGGGTCGCATTACTCATCAGACGGGCATGAGTTCCATGCCCATGCTGCCACTGCAGTGTCCTTGAGCAACTCTCTCAACCCCTGACCTCTCAGACATGGACAGTAAACAGGGTTAATGTACATCGCTGCGGATAAGGATGTCCGTGAGACACAGCTTCAGTCATGAGAGAGAGAAGACAGGACAACAAGGACACTCATGAACCACGGTGTATCTGTAACAGACACTCTGCTGTTAGTGTTCATATGGAGTTATTTAGAATTAAATATAAATATAAGATGTACAGGGGTTATCTGTTACATATTATAGTTGTGAGGTTTTGGGTTTTTGATTTTAGTAAGTACAGAAGAGAGAGAAATACCCTTTGAGTTTCACGCCAGAAGCTCCTCCTGACACATCTTCTCTCATTTTATTCAGGCGTGTTGGATCTCGAGTGGGAACTGAACCCGGGCCGTCCACATGGCAGCTGACAGATACAAACCCACCACTGAGAATCAGTGACACAAACCCACCACTGAGAATCAGAGAGACACAAACCCACCACTGAAAATCAGAAAGACAGAAACCAAACCCACCACTGAGAATCAGAGAGACACAAACCCACCACTGAGAATCAGAGACACAAACCCACCACTGAGAATCAGAGAGACACAAACCCACCACTGAGAATCAGAGAGACACAAACCCACCACTGAGAATCAGAGACACAAACCAAAGCCACCACTGAGAATCAGAGAGACACAAACCAAACCCACCACTGAGAATCAGAGACACAAACCAAACCCACCACTGAGAATCAGAGAGACACAAACCCACCACTGAGAATCAGAGAGACACAAACCCACCACTGAGAATCAGAGAGACACAAACCAAACCCACCACTGAGAATCAGAGAGACACAAACCAAACCCACCACTGAGAATCAGAGAGACACAAACCCACCACTGAGAATCAGAGAGACACAAACCCACCACTGAGAATCAGAGAGACACAAACCCACCACTGAGAATCAAAGAGACACAAACCCACCACTGAGAATCAGAGACACAAACCCACCACTGAGAATCAGAAAGACACAAACCCACCACTGAGAATCAGAGACACAACCCCACCACTGAGGATCAGAGAGACAAACCCACCACCGAGAATCAGAGAGACACAAACCCACCACTGAGGATCAGAGACACAAACCCACCACCGAGAATCAGAGAGACACAAACCCACCACTGAGGATCAAAGACACAAACCCACCACTGAGGATCAGAGACACAACCCCACCATTGAAGATCAGAGACAAACCCACCACTGAGAATCAGAGAGACACAAACCCACCACTGAGAATCAGAGAGACACAAACCCACCACTGAGGATCAGAGACACAAACCCACCACTGAGAATAAGAGACACAAACCCACCACTGAGAATCGGAGAGACACAAACCCACCACTGAGAATCAGAGACACAAACCCACCACTGAGAATCAGAGACACAAACCCACCACTGAGAATCGGAGAGACACAAACCCACCACCGAGAATCGGAGAGACACAAACCAAACCCACCACTGAGAATCGGAGAGACACAAACCCACCACTGAAGATCAGAGACACAAACCCACCACTGAGGATCAGAGAGACACAAACCCACCACTGAGAATCACAGAGACACAAACCCACCACTGAGAATCAGAGACACAAACCCACCACCGAGAATCAGAAAGACACAAACCCACCACTGAGAATCAGAGAGACACAAACCCACCACTGAGAATCAGAGAGACAGAAACCAAACTCACCACTGAGAATCAGAGACACAAACCCACCACCGAGAATCAGAAAGACACAAACCCACCACTGAGAATCAGAGAGACACAAACCCACCACTGAGAATCAGAGACACAAACCCACCACTGAGAATCAGAGAGACAGAAACCAAACCCACCACTGAGAATCAGAGACACAAACCCACCACCGAGAATCAGAAAGACACAAACCCACCACTGAGAATCAGAGAGACACAAACCCACCACTGAGAATCAGAGACACAAACCCACCACTGAGAATCAGAGACACAAACCCACCACTGAGAATCGGAGAGACACCAACCCACCACCGAGAATCGGAGAGACACAAACCAAACCCACCACTGAGAATCGGAGAGACGCAAACCCACCACTGAAGATCAGAGACACAAACCCACCACTGAGGATCAGAGAGACACAAACCCACCACTGAGAATCAGAGAGACACAAACCCACCACTGAGAATCAGAGACACAAACCCACCACCGAGAATCAGAAAGACACAAACCCACCACTGAGAATCAGAGAGACACAAACCCACCACTGAGGATCAGAGAGACAGAAACCAAACCCACCACTGAGAATCAGAGAGACACAAACCCACCACTGAGAATCAGAGATACACAAACCCACCACTGAGAATCAGAGAGACAGAAACCAAACCCACCACTGAGGATCAGAGAGACACAAACCCACCACTGAGAATCAGAGACACAAACCCACCACCGAGAATCAGAGAGACACAAACCCACCACCGAGAATCAGAGAGACACAAACCCACCACTGAGGATCAGAGAGACACAAACCCACCACTGAGAATCGGAGAGACACAAACCCACCACTGAGGATCAGAGACACAAACCCACCACTGAGAATCGGAGAGACACAAACCCACCACCGAGAATCGGAGAGACACAAACCAAACCCACCACTGAGAATCGGAGAGACACAAACCCACCACTGAGGATCAGAGACACAAACCCACCACTGAGGATCAGAGAGACACAAACCCACCACTGAGAATCAGAGACACAAACCCACCACTGAGGATCAGAGAGACACAAACCCACCACTGAGAATCAGAGACACAAACCCACCACTGAGGATCAGAGAGACACAAACCCACCACTGAGAATCAGAGAGACACAAACCCACCACTGAGGATCAGAGACACAAACCCACCACTGAGGATCAGAGACACAAACCCACCACTGAGGATCAGAGACACAAACCCACCACTGAGAATCAGAGAGACAGAAACCAAACCCACCACTGAGAATCAGAGACACAAACCCACCACCGAGAATCAGAAAGACACAAACCCACCACTGAGAATCAGAGAGACACAAACCCACCACTGAGAATCAGAGACACAAACCCACCACTGAGAATCAGAGACACAAACCCACCACTGAGAATCGGAGAGACACCAACCCACCACCGAGAATCGGAGAGACACAAACCAAACCCACCACTGAGAATCGGAGAGACGCAAACCCACCACTGAAGATCAGAGACACAAACCCACCACTGAGGATCAGAGAGACACAAACCCACCACTGAGAATCAGAGAGACACAAACCCACCACTGAGAATCAGAGACACAAACCCACCACCGAGAATCAGAAAGACACAAACCCACCACTGAGAATCAGAGAGACACAAACCCACCACTGAGGATCAGAGAGACAGAAACCAAACCCACCACTGAGAATCAGAGAGACACAAACCCACCACTGAGAATCAGAGATACACAAACCCACCACTGAGAATCAGAGAGACAGAAACCAAACCCACCACTGAGGATCAGAGAGACACAAACCCACCACTGAGAATCAGAGACACAAACCCACCACCGAGAATCAGAGAGACACAAACCCACCACCGAGAATCAGAGAGACACAAACCCACCACTGAGGATCAGAGAGACACAAACCCACCACTGAGAATCGGAGAGACACAAACCCACCACTGAGGATCAGAGACACAAACCCACCACTGAGAATCGGAGAGACACAAACCCACCACCGAGAATCGGAGAGACACAAACCAAACCCACCACTGAGAATCGGAGAGACACAAACCCACCACTGAGGATCAGAGACACAAACCCACCACTGAGGATCAGAGAGACACAAACCCACCACTGAGAATCAGAGACACAAACCCACCACTGAGGATCAGAGAGACACAAACCCACCACTGAGAATCAGAGACACAAACCCACCACTGAGGATCAGAGAGACACAAACCCACCACTGAGAATCAGAGAGACACAAACCCACCACTGAGGATCAGAGACACAAACCCACCACTGAGGATCAGAGACACAAACCCACCACTGAGGATCAGAGACACAAACCCACCACTGAGGATCAGAGAGACACAAACCCACCACTGAGAATCAGAGACACAAACCCACCACTGAGGATCAGAGAGACACAAACCCACCACTGAGAATCAGAGACACAAACCCACCACTGAGGATCAGAGAGACACAAACCCACCACTGAGGATCAGAGAGACACAAACCCACCACTGAGAATCAGAGACACAAACCCACCACTGAGGATCAGAGAGACACAAACCCACCACTGAGGATCAGAGAGACACAAACCCACCACTGAGAATCAGAGAGACACAAACCCACCACTGAGGATCAGAGAGACACAAACCCACCACTGAGGATCAGAGACACAAACCCACCACTGAGAATCAGAGACACAAACCCACCACTGAGGATCAGAGAGACACAAACCCACCACTGAGAATCAGAGACACAAACCCACCACTGAGGATCAGAGAGACACAAACCCACCACTGAGGATCAGAGAGACACAAACCCACCACTGAGAATCAGAGAGACACAAACCCACCACTGAGGATCAGAGAGACACAAACCCACCACTGAGGATCAGAGAGACACAAACCCACCACTGAGGATCAGAGACACAAACCCACCACTGAGAATCAGAGAGACACAAACCCACCACTGAGGATCAGAGACACAAACCCACCACTGAGGATCAGAGAGACACAAACCCACCACTGAGGATCAGAGAGACACAAACCCACCACCGTCCACTGACTTAAGAAATGAAGATGATGCAGATGAATGAAAGTGACGTTTTGCCCAATATTCTCTGTTCCTGTATGTTTGTGTTTCTTTCTTTTCCACTCCATATCAGTGTTTCTGATATGGAGCGTATGTCAGAAACACTGATATGTATTATAATGAGCTCTGGTCATGTGACCAAGCACATGTCATGGAAATGTTCAGGACAAATTTACATGTTAAAATTATTATTATTATTATTATTATTATTCATTTATTTTCAAAGGGGATTCAATTTAAAATGTTAAACAATTTGTTAGTAATTAAATAAATATTGTAGTAATTGTTTAATTATTCAGCCATTAAAATGATTCTACGTTTATCGTAGGCGGTTTGATGGCTGTGATGTTTTTTCCTTCTCAGTGTGTCGTGTTTCCAGTGAAAAGCAACACCACCTTCTTTCTGCACAACACACAGTCGTAACTAACTGGTTTGGAGTAACACCCTCGTCCCTTCCTTTCTCCTGCTCCAATATGTACCAACGCGTGATCCCACTGACGCCACATCAGGGGCTCTGAACCGACACACTTCATACAGGAAAGCACACCGCACCATCGAGAGAAGCGACTCCAACACAAACCATACAACTTCTTAAAATTCTGTGTGTGAGAGTTTCTAACAACTAACACTGTGGCTCATGCCACATTTCTCACACAAAACAACCCAAAGACACACATACGCACACACACACACACACACACACACACACACACACACACACACACACACACACACACACTTTACTCCCAGCTCCACAGAGATGCCTTTGTTCCAAAATGAAAGAGAACCTGCTCTGGAACCGGACCCCATCTGAGAGCTCCAATCAGAAACCTCTTTTAAAGTGGAAGTGTATGAACACACACTCTCCATCTATGGTAAGGAAGTGTGTGTGTGTGTGTGTGTGTGTGTGTGTGTGTGTGTGTGTGTGTGTGTGTGAAAGAGATCTTAACAGTACACTGCACATTAATGACAAACCTGAGATATATCACAGAACGTAAACACACCCTCATAAATGTATAAAATATACATTACATTATAAAATATAATATGTATAATAAAACACACACACACACACACCTTAATGGTTTAGTTATTAATAGATGATTTTAACACTTTGCTGATTTTCCTTTTTAAGACATTTTCCTTCCTTCAGAATCTTCTTCTTGTTCTTGTTCAAACACAGAGGAATGTTTAAAGCATTAGATTCACTGCTTCTCTAAAACACTTGGTTGCCATGGATACGGGATGTGACAACGTCACAGCAGAGATTTATAAGATTTATTTGAAAAGGTGCTTTTCAATGAACCTGTGGCTGACAGACATGAAGTGTAGAATAACAGCGCTGTAAGTGAGTGAGTGTGAGTGTGTGTGTGTGTGTGCGTGTGCGTGTGTGTGCGTGTGTGTGCGTGTGTGTGTGTGTGTGTGCGTGTGTTCTCATGTTCCTGTTTGTAGTTCAGTATATTTTACAGTGTGCTGTTCCTCTGTTAGGAAAGTGAGTGCTGTCGATTCTTCCACATACATTAACGTGTAACTTTGTACTTTGCACAGATAAACTGCAGCGTTGAGTTTCTCCCATCACTCATTAATATTAATGTCACAGTTTTGATCAGACAGAGTTAAAGTACATGTTCATGAGCACTTGCACAAGGACGTGTGATTGTGACGCCAAGGGCAGAACCTGATGATAAAGCGAACACGGAACAATCGCGTTTCAAAAAGCGTTTCAGGGGAAAGTTCCGGAACGAGACGTTTACGGCTCTAATCAAAAGACAAAACATCATTTATTAAATACATGAATAAAACATGTTTAGATTATTAATTCAATATATTATTAAATAACTATAGTTTAATGTTTGTGTATTAAATCTGTCCCAAAGCAGTCTGTGGAATTTGATTTATAGTTGTTTTAAAATCTGAAAACCCAACGTTCTCTTCTGCCTCGATCAGATCAGAAGCGCTGGAGATCAAACGGTTAACTGATTCTGATACATGTTTTGATTATTGTTACTGAACACCTCTGTATGTGTTTAGTGCTGTGTCCTCTCTCCTCCAGTCTGTGTGTGTGTCTGTGTGTGTACGCGCGTGTGTGTGTGTGTGTGTGTGTGTGTACATGTGTGTGTGTGTGTATGACGCACACACATACACACATACCTTGAGGAATTTCAGTCAGGTTTCAGGCCCCATCATGGTACAGAAACTGCACTAGTTAAAATCATGAATGACTTGTTTTTAGCTTCGGACCAAGGCTGCATCTCAATTCTCGTCTTACTTGATCTTAGTGCTGCATTCGACACTATAGATCATAATATTCTTATAAAAACCCTTTCAAATTTTCACATTGGTATTCAGGGACAGGCGTTAAAATGGTTTAGATCCAACCTGTCTGATCGATTCCATTTTGTAGATCTGAATGGAGAACAGTCTGGTGTAATGCCAGTGAAATATGGGGTGCCACAAGGGTCAGTTTTAGGACCTCTGTTGTTCTCAATATACATGCTTCCCTTGGGTAACATCATCAGAAGACATGGGATTAGTTTCCATTGTTATGCTGATGATACTCAGTTATACATCTCCACAAAACCAGATGAAATACCCAAGTTGTCTAGACTAACTGAGTGTATTCAAGATATAAAAGATTGGATGACCGATCATTTTCTTTTACTAAATTCAGATAAGACAGAGATATTACTTATTGGCCCAAAAACCCAGTACACACCAGCTCTCACAATTCAGCCTGCGTTTAGAAGGATGTTCTGTTACCACCAGCTCGACAGTGAAAGACCTGGGTGTGATATTAGACAGTAACTTATCCTTTGAAAATCATATCTCCAACATCACAAAAACAGCCTTTTTCCACCTTAGAAATATTGCCAAGCTTAGGAACATTGTATCTGTATCTGATGCAGAAAAGCTGGTTGATGCATTCATGACCTCCAGACTGGACGACTGTAATGCATTACTGGGTGGCTGTCCTGCGTCCTCAATTAACAAGCTACAGTTAGTCCAAAATGACTGAGTGAGTGTGAGTGTGAGTGAGTGAGTGAGTGTGTGTGTCTGAGTGAGTGTGAGTGTGTGTGTGTGTGAGTGAGTGTGAGTGTGTGTGTGAGTGAGTGTGAGTGTGTGTGTGAGTGTGTGTGAGGTCGTAGCCCCTACCCGCCCCGGTGATGAGGGTCTTTGAGTGTGTGTGTGTGTGTGTGTGTGTGTGTGTGTGTGTGTGTGTGTGTGTGTGTGTGTGTGTGTGTGTACCCCGTGTGAGTGTGAGGGTCTTGTGAGTGTGTGTGTGTGTGTGTGTGTGAGTGTGTGTGTGTGTGTGTGTGTGTGTGTGTGAGTGTGTGTGTGAGTGTGTATGAGTGTGCGTGTGTGTGTGAGTGTGTGTGTGTGTGTGAGTGTGTGTGTGAGTGTATATGAATGTGTGTGTGTGTGTGTGTGTGTGTGTGAGTGTGTGTGAGGTCGATGCCCCTACCCGCCCCGGTGATGAGGGTCTTGGCCCCGCAGCAGGTGAAGCAGTGCAGGAGGCTCTTGGCCCGGATGTTGGTGTTGAGCAGCGCGGCGCTGCAGCCCAGTTTGAAGAGGCCGATCCAGGTCCAGATGAGGTCCGGTTCGTTGCCGATGAACAGCGCCACGGTGTCTCCCTCGCGCAGCTCGGTGTGTGCGAGCAGAGCGCGCGCCGCTTTACTGCTGCGCCTGTCCGCCTCGCGGTACGTGTACGAGCGACCCTCAAACAGCACGAACACCTTGTCGGGGTGAGACCGCGCCGAGTCCAGGAACCGGTCCAGGATGGAGTAGCACGGAGTGGAGCTGCGGAACCGCCGGAGTCTCAGAGCCACGCGCACGCCCTTCACCACGTACAGCACGTCGGACACCAGGTGCGGGACGAACACGCGCAGCAGGACGGGCACGAGCGCCAGGAGCGCCGGGAGCGCGTACCACACGGACATGATGAGAGGACACCCGGGAGACACACACACACACACACACTGGGACAGTGTCACACACACTCACACTCACACACAGTCTCTCTCTCTCTCACACACACACTCACACACAGTCTCTCTCTCTCTCACACACACACTCACACACAGTCTCTCTCTCTCTCTCTCTCACACACACACACACACACACACACACGGTCTCTCTCTCTCTCTCACACACACTCACACACACACTGGGACAGTGTCACACACACACACACACACGGTCTCTCTCTCTCTCACACACACACACACACACACACACGGTCTCTCTCTCTCTCTCACACACACTCACACACACACACACACACTGGGACAGTGTCACACACACTCACACACACACACACACAGCAGTGTGCGCGGAGTCTCTGATCGGACAGAGGACTAGGTGCTTGGTACACGTGGGTGGGGCGACGGTGGGGGAGGGGGGCTGTGTAGGAGTGGAGTAACTTCTTTAACAGCGTTCCATATGGAAAAATGGTATGGAAAGCCATACGGTCCGCAATCTGTGCACTCTACATCCACTAAACACACAGCAGAGTGACAGAGCGACTGACACCCCAAAGTACTGTTTCACAATAACATCACCCGAGTGTCTTACTGCAGGAGCCCGTGTAAACACAACCGGGTGAAGAGTTTGTAGTTAAAGAAGATATTAAAAAAAACAAGATGATCAGCCTTGATGTCATCCGTGATATTACTGTATGAGCCAAAATATACAGTCATGAACCTCGGGGGTGGATGTGTGTTTGTGGACGGGGCAAAGCTCCAGACGCACGTGTTCCCGCTAGTGAGAAGGAAGTTGTGTTGTGCAGTATTCATAGATGAGAATTGTTTCTGCTCATATGGAAGCGGTCGTGAACAGGGACCGAGTGTGAAAAAGGTGGCAGAAGAATCCCGAGAGAGATTTAATAAAGGCGACGCTGAGTAACACAGTTCTTCTGTCTATTGTTATGCAATTTGGCCATTCTGGTCGTGTACCGTGGCAGCATTATCATCTCAGCAAAGCGCCTCCTTTTACAAGAGTCTGCAGCAACCCTTGTTTACACTAAGTTGGACTTCTTTGGTGCTCAGACAAACACACTCCCTGTTCGGTAATCGGAGAGAGAATCACAGATGAGAAATGGAAAAAGTCGATCAGATAAAGATGAAGTTTTGTCTTAAAACGACTCCGGCGTGTTAAAATTCACTTCTACCACTTCAGCGCCGTTATTTCAGCCAAAGTGAAAATCTGAACTAATCCCAGTCAAAACATTCACTTTATCTTTTCTCATTAATATCTATTGGTGCAGGTGTTTGTTTACATTGAGACAGTAGCGCATTAGTAGATTATTTTACAGTAGATGATTAAATCCCACACATAACTGTTCATAACATCACTTTTACTCAACATTTAGATTCACTGATGGTGCAGATTAAACTTCAGACTGAGATCTAAGTGCTGCAGGAGATTCAGTCGATTCTGGAAAAATCCAGTTTTGTGTGATACTGGCGGGAATCTGACAGGACAGACAGACAGACAGACAGACATAAATCTTTCTGAGACGGGTTTCTGCTTCTCCAATGTATGAAACATAAAGATATCACTGAGAGAGTGAGTTCTGTACCAATGTATTTATATAGATGTACATAATGTATTTATATAGATGTATATAATGTATTTATATAGATGTACATAATGTATTTATATAGATGTACATAATGTATTTATATAGATGTACATAATGTATTTATATAGATGTATATAATGTATTTATATAGATGTATACTGTATAATGTATTTATATAGATGTATATAATGTATTTATATAGATGTATATAATGTATTTATATAGATGTACATAATGTATTTATATAGATGTATATAATGTATTTATATAGATGTATATAATGTATTTACATAGATGTACATAATGTATTTATATAGATGTATACTGTATAATGTATTTATATAGATGTATATAATGTATTTATATAGATGTACATAATGTATTTATATAGACGTACATAATGTATTTATATAGATGTATATTGTATAATGTATTTATATAGATGTATATAATGTATTTATATAGATGTACATAATGTATTTATATAGACGTACATAATGTATTTATATAGATGTATATAATGTATTTATATAGATGTATATTGTATAATGTATTTATATAGATGTATATAATGTATTTATATAGATGTACATAATGTATTTATATAGATGTATATAATGTATTTATATAGATGTACATAATGTATTTATATAGATGTACATAATGTATTTATATAGATGTACATAATGTATTTATATAGATGTATATAATGTATTTATATAGATGTATACTGTATAATGTATTTATATAGATGTATATAATGTATTTATATAGATGTATATAATGTATTTATATAGATGTACATAATGTATTTATATAGATGTATATAATGTATTTATATAGATGTATATAATGTATTTACATAGATGTACATAATGTATTTATATAGATGTATACTGTATAATGTATTTATATAGATGTATATAATGTATTTATATAGATGTACATAATGTATTTATATATAATGATGTACATAATGTATTTATATAGATGTATATAATGTATTTATATAGATGTACATAATGTATTTATATAGATGTATATAATGTATTTATATAGATGTACATAATGTATTTATATAGATGTTTATAATGTATTTATATAGATGTACATAATGTATTTATATAGATGTTTATAATGTATTTATATAGATGTACATCATGTATTTATATAGATGTACATAATGTATTTATATAGATGTACATCATGTATTTATATAGATGTACATCATGTATTTATATAGACGTACATAATGTATTTATATAGATGTATATAATGTATTTTGCCGTGATGAAGTCGACGGCAATGTGCGTCCAGGGCCGATGGGAAATGGGGAGTGGTTGGAGTTCCCCCGGTGTCGGTTGGTTGGTATTCTTGGACCTGGCGCACACTGGGCACGCCTGGACGTACTCCTTGACGTCACTCGCCATAGATGGCCACTAGAAGGCACGTCTGATGAATTGGAGGGTGCGGTTGGCGCCGGGGTGTTCGGATAATGTTGAGGAATGACCCCATCGCAACACCTCGGTCCTTACAGTGTTCGGCACGTAGAGTCGCCCAGGCGCCACACCTGCCGGTGCGGTCTCCATCGCTTGTGCACGGCGAACCCTCGTTTCCAGTTCCCAGTGAAGTGGTGCAATGATCTTGGTAGGTGTGATGACAGGCGCGGGGTGCGCCCGTTCTCCTCGCGGCGCAAAGCCGCAACGTCTTTGAGGTCCTTTTGGAGAGACACGATCTACACAAATAAATCCGCGTTCTAGCAACACACACTCAATCAAAGAAGCAACCAGAATCGGTGAGTACTCACAGAATAGTCGGCGAAGCGTCAGGCAAGGCATGGGCGAACTCAATGACTGAGCAATGTGAAGCGCCATCTTGTTTCCTTTTATGCTTGCTGAAATGCGACCGTATTACTTCCAGGTCCTAGTGCCGGTTGTGTTACGAGTGTGCATGACACTGAAGTCAATTCCTTTCTAAGATTAACGCCCCCAAATCATCTGGATGCACCGTGTTATAAACATCAGCTTCAGCTCCCCCTAGTGAAACCATTTGTACATACAGTATTTAAACAGCTGCCGTTATTGTCTCTTGTTTCAAAGCTAGTAAAGAATTTATTCAGTCCATTTAGAGATTCAGACTCTTTATTGGTATTAATCTTCAGATAATAATCTTTCTTCAGCAGGTAAAAGAGCCTGCACTGAAGAAAAGGTATGTGAACACTGGTGCTATAAAGATTGTTTATACTGTACAAATAGCACCACCTACTGTTTAAACAGACACAAAACCTGGCTCCCATCACTTTCTCAGAGCTGAAAGCACTCAAATTACAAGGTCAAGTCAAGTAGGCTTTTATCGTCATTCCAACCATATACAGTTAGTACACAGTGAAACGAAACAACGTTCCTCCAGGACCAGGGTGCTACATACATGTAACAACATAAATGTACAACATAAATTTTTACATTTTTAAGTTAACCTAAAATAACTCTCAAATTTCTATACAAAAATACACAATAGACAAAGTGCACATGCAAATGTGCAAACAAAGAAGTACATGACAGACACAACAATGTTTTTTTTTTGATGAAGTATGAAATGAGGTAGTGGGAAGAGCAGCAGTAAACAGTTTACATTATGACAAGAATATTGTGTGCAAATAGCAGTCAAATAAATATTGTGCAAAAATTGCGAGGAGCAGCACAGGTGGGTAGGGATGAGCAGATTGAGATGGATGTACATCAGTGTGATTGTGCATGTGTGTTTATCACTTCAGTCCAGATGTTATTTAGTTCGTCTGAGTGATTTGTGTGTGTGTGTGTGTGTGTGTGTGTGTGTGTGTGTGTGTGTGTGTGTTTATCAGTCCAGACTCTTTGTGTTGAGGAGACGGATGGCTTGTGGGTAAAAACTGTTACTCAGTCTGGATGTGAGTGCCCGAATGCTTCGGTACCTTGTTCCAGATGGCAGGAGGGTGAAGAGTGAGTGTGAGGTGTGTGTGTGTGAGTGTGATGGATGTGTCCGGTCAGCCACAATGCTGGTGGCTTTGCGGATGCAGCGTGTGGTGTAAATGATCTTCTCAGCTGTCCTCACTATCCGCTGTAGGGTCTTGCGGTCTGACATGGTACAATTCCCAAACCAGACAGTGATGCAGCTGCTCAGGATGCTCTCGATGGTTCCTCTATAGAAGGTGGTGAGGATCGGTGGTGGAAGCCGTGTCTTTCTCAGCCTTCTCAGGAAGAAAAGACGTTGTTGGGCTTTCTTATGCACAGAGCTGATGTTGAGGGACCAGGTGAGGTTCTCCTCCAGGTGGACGCTCAGGAATTTTGTGCTCTTGACGATCTCCACAGAAGAGCCGTCGATGCTGAGCGGACAGTGATCGCTCCGAGTCCTCCTGAAGTCAACAACCATCTCTTTTGTCTTTTCGACGTTCAGAGACAGGTTGTTGTCTGTACACCAGTCCGTCAGCCTCTGCACTTCCTCTCTGAGTTTTCTGATCTTGAGGAGCGCGGTGGATTGTAACGTATCAGAAGACTGGTTAGGTATGTGGGAGCTAGACCGTTTAGAGTCTTGTACGTAAGTAATGCTATTCTGTAATTAATTCTAAACTGAACAGGTAGCCAGTGCAGGGATGATAATATTGGGGTTATATGATGATATTTTCTGGATCTAGTGAGAACCCTGGCGGCTGCATTTTGGACTAACTGTAGCTTGTTAATTGAGGATGCAGGACAGCCACCCAGTAATGCATTACAGTAGTCCAGTCTGGAGGTCATGAAGGCATGAACCAGCTTTTCTGCATCTGCATACAATGTTCCTAAGCTTGGTAATATTTCTAAGGCCGTTTTTGTAATATTAGAAATATTATTTTCAAAGGATAAATTACTGTCTAATATCACACCCAGGTCTTTCACTGTCGAGCTGGTGGTAACAGAACATCCTTCTAAACGCAGGCTGAATTGTGAGAGCTGGTGTGTACTGGTTTTTGTTTTTTGTGTACTGAATTTAGTAAAAGAAAATACTTTTCCTTTACCCCCTACATACTTTACCCCCTTATAAATCAGTGTTTTACTAATTCTTCCATTAGTATTACAGTGGAACCTTGGATTGTGAGCATAATTGTTTCCTGAAGCATCAAAACACTCATAAATTCAAATGGACTTTCCCCATAAGAAATAATGAAAACTCAAATGATTTGTTTCAACCCAAAAATAAATGAATAAATACATAAATAATACAAAATATAAAGTAAAAATAAAACAAATTAACCTGCACTCTACCTTAAAAAAGAGTAAAAATGAATCCCCACAGATAAGTGTTTCCGTTAGTGAAACACACACACACACACACACACACACACACACACACACACACACACACACACACACACACACACAGCCAGGGTTCAGGGGGATTACTTTCAGCAGGTCACATGAATGGGTCTGTTAGACTCAGAGTAAAATGTCTCTGTTGTCTCAGTAATGTTGATCTCTACTTGTTATGAATTATACACAATACTGGACCTTAAATGTTTATGTTGTATTTGTGAACATCGGGAACTACCATGTCTAGCAACACTCCTATCTGGTTGTTTCATCAGTTTTCAGGAATGTGATGTTCTGTTATAATGAAGATTTGAAAGGAATGAGACGTGGGGTCATGTCAGTGCAGACTGAACCTGTCCAGAGCCGCTCCCTGGAATAGGCTCAATCTGGACTCATCAGGTCACATGACCTGTTTCCATCGCTGCAAAGTCCAGTCTTTTTGCTCCCTAGCAAACTGAAGCCTTTTTTTTCTGATTAGTCTCATTAAAAGTGTTTTTTTTTATTATGGACACACAGCTGTTTAGTCCTAATCCTGTGAGTTCTCATCACACTGTGTGTGTATGGAAAAGCTCTTACTTTCACTATTAGTTCAGTTTCAGCATCTTCCCCAGGAGTTTAAGTGTCTCCCATCACGCTCAGGATGTTTTTCTCAACACGTTTCTTTGGTGAAGTTGAGGGTTTAGCACCATCATTCCAGGGTTTAATAATGTCTCAGACTGTTCATAACCCAATTCCACTCATTTCAGCTTCATCTCCTTAGTTGTTGTCTTTGTTTGATGCCGGACAATTATTTTACTCAAAAGTTCGAAATGCACACAACTTGGCACAGGTTTTACACCAGGTGCCCTTCCTGATGCAACCTTCCCATTATATTTGGGCTTTTGACCTGCACTGCATCTACAGATGGCACTCAACCAGAATAATGGTTTTACCGTAGCGCCTCACGGCGTCAGTATTTGGCTGTGTGTGTTTGGTGACTTTTACCACGGAGTGGCGCTTTATAACTATAGACCGACGCCTCAGGCCTTAGTTCATTCTCTCAAGGATTAAAAAATCAAGTGAAACATTGTAGTTAAACGAATTCATAATCACAGCACTAAAATTACAGCACAAATGTAGAATTAAAATTGAAATCTTATTAGGATCGAATTTAAGCAAAGTAAACGTTAACACAGTGAGCCTTTAGATTTTATCATGTGTAATTAGAAAAGCTACGCGTGTAGGGTTTTGTGTGACATTATATTTTGTGTTCTTTAAATTTGTAGCAGATTTATTAACTGAAAGAAATGAAACTAAATGACCATAAAATTGTCATCCATCAGTGATTGTGTTTTTGCGTTATTATAAGAATGAATTGCAATAAACTGTTATGATCAGCATAATGTTTTTTAATAAATAATGAAAACATTTTAACAAATTATACTTTTACATTGCAGTAACACCCTGTTGCGCTGTACCACCGCCGGCAAAACCTTATAAAATACAACTGAAACATTAACCTGTATAAATGTATAGCGTTATACTGTATCTTGCCTTTAGATTTGATCATGTGTAACACTAGAATATAGCCAGAGACAGAAGCGGGTAGTAACGAGTTACATTTACTCGAGTAACAGGTCAAAAATATTTACTTCTATGAGTAGTTTTACTGCACCATACATATACAGTATACATACAATTATTATTCTAATTCATAAAAAATAAATAAATCAGACATTATGATGAAACAGTTACTCAGTACTTGAGTATCTTTTCACCGAATATCTTTTACTCTTACTTGTGTAATATTCTGGAGGACTACTTTTTACTTCTATTGGAGAATATTATTTTGAAGTACAGCTACTCTCACTTGAGTAAACATTTTGGCTCCTCTACCCACCTCTGGCCAGAAAACCGACTCTGGATGTGCATCAGAAAAGGTGGCTGTGCCACAGGTATTGTCAGGTTAAACTATATAAACTACATAGCCTCTATGTTACTAAAATTTTATTTAAGTGCCTCACAATGACAACAAAATGTTAAAATAATGAAAGCAAACAGGGGGCGCTATTCTGTATCGGTGAACTTGAGCGCGTCTGAAAATGAACTGAAACTCTGTGTGTTCTTGCCTCAGAGCCATAAAAAATAAATACTTACAGAAAGTGAAATGTCCGCTTTTATATAAACTAATGGAAAACAAATTTCATACGATGTAATTCGTATGAAACGTGAATATAGTGACATGAAAGAAATCGCTAATTTATCAATAAATTATTAAAACGACAGCGTCAGTCCCCTTGTTGTTTTTCCCGACGCATTAATAATCATTAGTCTACTTCTGCCGCTGCGCTCTGGAAAACCTTATGCGTGCAGTTGAGTGATGATTAGATCACGTAGGAAATTAAAGAAGAGGATCACGAAGCTCAACATCACAAGCCCAAAGGTAATGTAATTAAACAACAATAGACCATGTTTAGAAAAAAACTTTATTTTGACTATAAAAAATAATCCTGCATCTATTTTTAGGCGTGTCAGCTGCCATACACACATGTTTAATACTCACATTCCCCTTAATCTTGATACTTTAACTGTTTGTTTTAACTATATAAACCATTAAACTATTCATTTTACTATATTAACTATTACTATTTCATTTACTTCAAAATAACATTAAGAACAAGAACAAGAAAACTTTGTAAAATATCATTGATTAAATGTGTGCAGAAAAAAACGTAGCAGATGCGGACTCGTGTCCATCCGTCTGATGTACAGTACAGTGTGCTGGAGAGACTCCCAGGTGGGAAGACGCGGCTTTGTGTAGTTCAAAGACAAGAAAACCTCAACAGCCTCCACCAAAGAGTCTGGAACACTGGAGCACTATAACCGTATTATACCAACGTTTGTCTGTTAGAAATCCCTAAAATAAAAGATATCTGCTGTTTTAACCACTAGAGGGACGTCACAGCCAGCTGTAGTTTCCAGAAGGTCTTTCTGAGGTGAGGCTGCGCTGGGCGGCTACATGAGCGCAGAGCGCCGGGGGAATTCCTGGAGCTGAAATCTCAGAAACCGTTGGCGCACTTTTTTAAATAGACGCTATCTTTAATAACCGATGGAGGTTTTGAGCTGTACACACACACACACACACACACACACACAATCTCGCCTAAACAACAATAACAGTCATATTTCGAACATTTTGCAGGCCGCCGTTTGGAGAAACCAGAGAATACAGAATAAACCAGTTGGTCAAAATAACCCAAAACCAGGAGTTGATTTGTAAATGACTCACTACATCTCATTTGAGCCAACACGAGCGACACAACAACATGTTTACAGAAACAGCTCAGGATGTTTTAGAGTGTATTTTTTTATTTATTCTAATGTTCTATTCTCAAAGTCTATTGTTATTTCTATATTTAAAGTTTGATGTCTTTAAATTATTATTTTTTTTCCATAATAACAATAAACACATACAAACGGAGATTTGTATCTCTGAGAAACACAGAACAGACATTTTTTGTACACATAAAATTGTCAGCTAGTGAACTTGATCATCTGTCTAAACAACATTTAACCTTTTTTTTTTTTTACTCATCATTATTACAGTAAATATCAGTAGCTTTGGTTCTGATTTTTCAAGTTTGTTGTATAAAG
Source organism: Clarias magur (assembly GCA_013621035.1). NCBI lineage: Eukaryota > Metazoa > Chordata > Actinopteri > Siluriformes > Clariidae > Clarias > Clarias magur. The sequence continues at coordinate 46,111 of QNUK01000745.1, read as the reverse complement.
TCCTCAAATGGAAATTAGCATCACTGTAGTATTACTTCGATACAACATATTGTTATGCCTTTTATATATATATATATAAGTTCTGATTACATTTAAAAACTGCAGAAAATGGCACTTTGCGCCACCTGGTGGTCATTTCACAAATGACTCTGAAATGTGACTGATTTATTTTGGCTGCTGTCGTTGTGCCGCGGTGGTGAGCACAGTGGTCATAGGCTTTCTAGTTGACAATAGGAATTGTTGACAACCTACTGTACTGGCTGGATTCTGGGTAGGAATTGAACCTCCAGTCGGCCAGCCACATGTCCAGGCAGGAACTTACCACTGAGCCACAGTGTCGTCGATCCCAAACTAACCACAGAAACACAAAAACAATGTAAATGATTAAGAGTGTTAGACTTTGCCCTACGACTTGCACATCTCTGAAATCTCACTGACTCCAAGGCAAACTGTCAAAGATGGAGCTACTGCACGCTGGACTTGCTGCTCTGAGCGTGACGTTTATGTTGCTTTTTGTAAAGTTTCCGTATTTCCTGCATGACTGTGCGTTCCTGATGAAATTACTCAGGATGAAGTCAAAGATACAAAGGCTAAGAAAGCGAGTTCCACTCTACACTGTGCTCGACTGCTTTCTGGAAGCCGTGTCCAGACACCCACATAAACCCTTCATCATTTTCGAGGATGACGTCTACACATACCTGCAGGTGGACCGCTGGAGCAACAGGGCTGCACACACACTGCTTAAACACACACACCTGCGAGAGGGAGACACGGCCGCGCTGATCGTGGGAAATGAACCACACTTCATCTTCCTCTGGCTCGGACTGATGAAGATCGGATGTTCTGCGTCGCTTCTCAACACCAACATCCGGGGCAAATCTCTAATGCACTGCTTCATGTGTTGTGAAACAAAAGTGCTGATCGCAGGAGCAGGTAACACGCCGGATTTTATGTGAGGTTAAATTGATGTGTGTTTAGTGTTCTTATGCAAACATTACGCTTTGTAACAAGACACCTTGATGAAGGTTTTCTCTTCTGTGTGTGTGTGTGTGTGTGTGAGAGAGATAATTTACCCATAATTCACTAGATATGAACACAACCCTTTGTCCTCTGTATGAATTTAGATGAATTTATGTAGAGGGTTTTGCGTGAGACCAACCGCACTCCCCCTCCCCCCCCCCTCCCCCCTCCCCCAACCCAACAGTGAAGGAACATCTAGTCAGTAACCGAATGGACCAGTGTGTATAAATTAATGGAAACTTCAAAGAATTTGCATAAGTGACTCTGAATAAGAGCATTTACTAAATGCCCAAAGATCGTTGTTAATTTTTAGTTACAGTTAGTTTATAGTTTAACATTAGTTCGTTTGGATTTTAACTTTAGTTAGTTTATACTTTAGTGAATTATTGGTTTATGTTCTCGCCACCTGCAAAAGTGCAAATGTATGACCTCTGGTGCCAACGCCATAATTTTGTGTTAACAGCATCTTCCTAATCCTTCAATTCACAATTACCTTAGCAGGACTGCTACACTGATTGAAATAAAAATAACCACAATAATAAAAATAAATAAGAGCTTCTTGCCTGCACAGTGTCCGTTTCGCTAATGCATTGTCATGACGACACATGACTTTTATTTCACCCTGGGATTTTAATTTGACCATCTCGAGTTTACTTGAAAAAGAAAAGTCGCTGTATCTGACGCGTCCTGGTAAACTACAGCGCTACCTTTCTTCCCAATCTATATTTTTTCCAAGAACACGTTCATCCTCACAAGAGGGTGGAGTCTTGGGAGACTGGGAGGAGTCTTGCCCTTAGAAGAAATTGGGGAGGACGTGGTTACATTCTGGTCTTCACTGTTATAATTAATACAAGTTTATAATGAATAACAATATTGTTGATTAGAATGATTGAGGTTGGTGTGCTGTGTTTCAGAGTCTCGCGATGCAGTGTGTGACGTGCTACCAGAGGTGCGTGAACGTGGTGTGTCTGTTTTCCTGTTGTGTGATAATTGTGACGTGGATGGCATTCAGTCTCTGAAAGATAAGATGTGTGACAGTGACGATGGGCCTGTGAGTCTCACGCTGAGAGCCAACATCAGTATGAGAAACCCTGCTGTGTTCATCTACACATCTGGAACTACAGGTACACAACTACACACCGATACTCACAACCTCACAGCAACCTCTAAACCACATGTGTGTGTGTGTGCGTAGGTCTGCCTAAAGCAGCTATGGTCAGTCACGACCGAATGCTTGGTGCCTCTTTCTACCAGTCATTGTTTGGCATCAAGCACGATGACGTCACCTACATCGCCATCCCCCTTTACCATGCTGCAGGATTCCTCATCGGTCTGTGTGGAGCAATAGAGAGCGGTAAGACTCAAGAAACACCTCAAATACCTCTGTCATATAGTCTGGATGTTTTCTGAGTATTCTATACTGTACATTTTCACTTAAGATTGTGTGTGTGTGTGTGTGTGTGTGTGTGCTCAGGAATCACAGCAGTGTTGAGGAGGAAGTTCTCAGTGTCTCAGTTCTGGAACGACTGCAGGAAGCACAACGTGACGGTGGTCATTTATATTGGAGAGATCCTGCGCTACCTCTGTAACACACCCAAGGTTACACCAAATAACACACACAACTAAACTCACGCAAGATAACCAGATACCAATCAGATACTTTGGCAAGTCAAATACTTAGTTAGCAGCCAAGGTGCTTAGCAAGTACAGTGGATTCATGTTAGTGTGTTACATCAGTGATGTGAGTGAATCTACTTACAGTACAATGGATGAATTAAGGAAGTTTAGGAAACTTGTTAAATGTATTGAAAAAACTGTCATTATGTCAAACCATTCAAAATCCTTTTCTAGTGCTGTACAGTGTGTGTGTGTAGTTCTATGACAGACACGTTGCACACTGTGATGTTGTGTTCGTTTTCTCAGAGAGACACAGACCGGCAGCACGCGGTGCGGACAGCCATTGGAAACGGACTGCGTGCTGACGTCTGGCAGGAATTTCAGAGCAGGTTTGGTGTTAAACACGTTAAAGAGTTCTACTCTGCATCTGATGGGAACATGAGTTTCGTGAACTACGCAGAGAAAGTGGGAGCTGTGGGCAAACAGACCTTCTTCTACAAGGTGAGTATAAGACTGAATCTGCACAAGCATCACCACAAACACCTCACTGACGTGCAGATCCTGTATGTGAGGAAAAGTCAGGATACACTACGTCGAACATAACTCAAGTAAAAGTAGAAGTTGTCAGTTTACAGGTTAAGTTGATGCTTTGGCCTGCTGAAAGGACTATCAGTCCTCCCCTGCCCAGCCTTCAAGAACCGTATATTTGTGTAAAAGTGCTGATCCAAGCCATCTTTCCTTTGAGCTTGTGCCGTCTGGTTGGCGCTACAGAGCACCAGGACAATCGGCCACAAGAACAGTTTTTCCCAGACAATCTACCTTATTAACAGTTAAATGTTCTCCTTACTGCGAAATAAAATATATGCAAAATATATGCAATATTAATGTGTACAATACTGTGCAATGCCACTGATATTTATTTACAATATATATATATCCGCTCTCCGTTATCACCCAGATGAGGATGGGTTCCC
>QNUK01000745.1:0-32500 GCA_013621035.1 Clarias magur | reverse complement strand
AATTACAACACCCACCCCCCCCCCCCCCCCCCCCCCCCACACACACACACACACTCACACACACACACTCAAGGAAGACTCAGTATTTCTTTCGCTAATCAGAATGAAACACTGCTAACTCTTTGTTAAAACCAACACGTTTTCAATAAAGATTGACTTTTACCATCATCAGAAACTGATGACACAGAACATGTTAGTCTGAGCTACACATGAGTAAAATACGTAGCTAGCGTGATTTTCAGCTACTTAAAGTGACCCTCTGGTCTAAAATATAAACCGTAGCCCCATTGTAACACGCCTACGTGCAGCCCACAGTGATGACTCAGCAGGTCCTGGTCCGAGTGTGAATACTGCAGAAAACTTGGTCACCTTGCACCTCCAGGGTCCAGGTTCGATTCCCGTCTCTGTGTGCATGCAGTTTTTAATGGGGAGGTCACGGGCAGTCGTAGAAGTGTTTGGTTTAAGTATATTTCTGATTCTGACACCCAGCAGCAGCACGTTTTAGAAAACAAACTCTGGCTTGCAGTACAATAAGTAATAAACAGAACAATACCATAGAACAGAATACGACACTGTGTATCATAATACAAGATCTAGGCTGGAACGTCCCTTTAAAGTGGGAATTAAACTCAAACATTTCCTTTACATGCAGTACTGAGACCATGACTGGAACCTGACAGGAATTATTCATAAAAATAAACACATTAGGATTGGATAGTATGAGACACGGGGTTGATATGAGGTTGATATGGTTGCTAAGTGAGTGTATAGCTTGCATTAAATCACCCCTGTATACTGTCGGTGGTAGGATTCTGCCCAGGTGAAATCTTAAATGACGTCACTATATGTACACTACTCGGTGCGTACTCATTTCTTACACAGCGATGTCAGAAAACATCCTGTGAGTGTGGCAAGGATGGAGCTCCGTCTCAGAGCTCGTCCTGCATCAAGTAAAGAAAACGACTACTAACGAGACGAGGAGGACAAATAAACATCCTGAATGAGCGTTTTGGGCGAACGCTTAAACACTTTCTACAATTCTACATAAAAACTTAAAAAACCCTGTGTGATGAGAACTAAACAGCCGTGTGTCCATGAGAAAAGCACTTGCTAGATTTGAGATTTTATTTAAAATTTGACACGACAGGACACTGCAGCAGAAAACCCTGAAATGTGTCGAATACACACATACTCCTAAAACAATCATTTACTTAATATAAAACAAGTAAAATAACTGATACAGTGGAACCTTGGATTGCGAGTAACGTGGTTTACAAGTGTTCCGCAAACCGAGCAAAGATTTTTAATCAATCTTTAATCGGAAACCGAGCAAGTATTAGTTTGCGAGTGCCGAGTATCATGTATCACGCATGCGACGCTTATTTATGCGACTCTTATTTGTACTTATGTAATTGTCTCCCCTGCTCCCCTGGGTCTTAGTGCTCGTCTCTTATTGGTATAATCAATGAGACGTTCTCCGTTTCATCGTGTCTCATATGTGTGTGTGCGCGTAATTTGACACCGACACACATTTGAAAGCAGACACGCTTTCTTCACACAGAAAACTCAGCTCTGCCGGGATTCTTTTCAAAGGTAAGGTGCTGGTTCATTTGTTTGATTTTTTTTTTTTTTACTTTACAGCAGTGATTTTGTTAGTATGCGCTCACACGAGTGTCATTAGACAGATTAATTTTTTTCCCCATTAAAACAGTGCTTCCGTTGTGTGTGTGTTTGTTGTGAAACTTAAAAAGCGAGGTGGGGGGAGGGAGGAGGAGTTTTACTGTGTAAGACGAGGCGAGGGAAGGGGCTAATTCCACACACACACAAATACACACCACCTGCGCGCACAAATGGAAACACTTATCTGTCTGAATTTATTTTTATTTTTTTAAAAGGTGTAGTGCAGGTTAATTTGTTTTATATATTGTATCAATTATTTTTATGTATTTATAATTTGGGTTTTCATTATTTCTTATGGGAAAATTTGATTTGGTTTACGAGTTTTTTGGAATACAAGCTCACTTCCGGAACGAATTATGTTCGTAATCCAAGGTTCCACTGCAGTTCCTTACAATAAGCCGAAGGGGTATTCCTTCATATACGTTTCCAACACAGCTGAGGAGTGAGATCTTCTGAAGCAAAGTTCCTGGCCAGAACACTCATGTTGCGTCATGTTTTGATCCGGAGACACCACATCACTCTTCACTGACTTCAACCGTTGTCTAGGCTTGGAGCACCTCAGTTCCTCCACCTCGTGCTGGTAATGTTTCTTTTCGTTCTTGATTTTTTTGCCAATTATTGATTTTTATTTCCTATAAGAGGTTTTGTCGCCAGAACAAAAAGCTATCTTTTATCAGATCTTTAATTTAAACAGTCATCCAAGGCTTATCTGTGTTCGTATTCGAGACTTTCTTTAATGAAGCCGTTTTAGTTTTGTTAGTGAGACCCAAAAGGAGACTCACAACAGGCTTTCGTTTGCTCCAGAGCATAAAGATAGGACTTTGGAGTGATGGAACACGGTCATGTGACCTGATGATTCCAGATTGAGCCTATTCTAGAGCGATGGGCGTGTCAGGGTAAGAAGGGAAGCGCATGCCACGCATGGAGGCAGTGTTATGATCTTGGGCTGCTGCAGTTGTATATGATATGATACAGCGCTGGGACACACCACATGGATACTGATGTAGGTACAGACGTCGAAAAAAAGACTTTAAAACACTTACATATGAGCAACAAATTATACATAAAAAGAGACAGAGAGCGTGAAGGACAGATGGACAGAGGGACAGTCAGAAGAGACTAAAGTGGAAAGAGACAGAAAAAGACAGAGACAGACAGGAAAGAATTGTTAGGGACAATTAAGGAGACAGATTCAAGAAGATAGACAGCAAGAGTGAAAGGGAGTGTGTGTGTGAGAGACAATAGGAAAGAGAGAGAGGTAAAGACAGTAAGCCAGAGACACATATACAGTGTGGTGCAGAGAGAGACAGACAGATAGAGCGAGACAGACAGATAGAGATACAGAGTGAGAGCGAGAGAGAGAGAGACAGGTGATAAGAATGTGCTGTTGCAGGGTGTGGGGTTTCGCAGGGCGTCGTGTTGCAGGAGGAATGCGAGTGCGGCGCTATATAACAGACCACGCTGCTCACACGCTGCACTTTACTTCATACACACAGCCGTGCATGCTGCAGGAATTACCCACAATCCCCTGGGCAGGAACATGCTGAGAGTGCGCTGTCTGAGAGGAGGGAGCCGAGGAGCCGAGGCCGCTCACTTAATCGGAGCCATGGTCAGTACACACACACACACACACACACACACACAGCGGGGACACGCACATCACCGTCATTAGAGACACACAAAGCACAGCACTCTCACTACATGACACTTCTCAGACTCGCATTACTCTGTGGTGAGACGGAGCGGACACCTGCTGTCACTTCCACATCACTAACTGCTCAGTCTGTATAAATAAACCCTGCAGCACAGGACCATCCGCTAGAACATCACTGGTACTACACACACTTACACCATCGTCACACAGATAACATTCAGTTACCTGTCAAATAAATTACTGTACGAGTCTTTCATTACTGTCTACATTATACATTTAACATAATCACATTTCAGTTTCTTTTTTTTTTTTTTACTTGCATAGAATCAAATCTTAGTAAATAAACCATTTTTAAAGCTTTTTAACTTCATAAATATACAAGTTTTATCTATTCATTCTTGAACCATTTTTACGGTTATATTAATGGAGCTATAATATTTAAACTTTTGAACTTTCTTTAAAACAAAACACACACACACACACACACACACAAAACTGGGTTTATATCCATATTCACATGCTGTATATGGTTTGAAATGTTTTTCTCTGACATAACGCATTGATAATATTATCTGTCCTATTTTCCTCGCCTCCCTCAAAACTGCTGATCTTTTTGTTCATCTTCTTCTCCTCATGAACAAATGCGTGCTGACCTTTGTGTGTGAGAACGTGTGGCTGTTATCGGTCTTATCAGTGATGGAGAGATTTATTTCTCTGCAGCTGTGCAGCAAAAGGAGACGCCAAAGTGCAAACGTCTGTACTTAGTACAGGGAGGGAGGGGGGGAGGGGGGGGGGGGATCAAGCCAGTTAAATTATTCACTCATCCATTCACTGCCAAATTAGTTTGTTCATTCATTTGTCTCAAACATCTTTTTTTTTTTTTATTCGTTGATTAACTCACCATTTACTCAAGTGAATAAAATATTTTCTTTGCATCATTTTTATCTTCATGTAGTCACACATTCATTAATTTATTCCTGCATTTGTAAAATTCACACATTTACTGCACAGTTTATCTTTGTAGGCTTTCAGTCCTTCATGAAGTCCAAGGTCATTGCCAATTCTGCATTTGATTAATGCTTTCATTAAGGTGAGCACATGAATGTAGAGGTCAGGTCAGGTCAGGTCAGGTCAGGTCAGGTCTGGTCTGGTGTCTCATATCTCTATCAGGATGAAACCGACAGAAGATGTTGGGTCAGATATCTCACCCTATACCTAAGGGCGAAGATCACAATAATTGGGCTAGAGAGGGTAATCATACTGAGATGTAGCTTCTAACGGGACATTACTGTTCAGTCTGCTTTCGTTCCTTTTCAGATGGGTCGTACGGTGTCCCGTTGGGTTCAGAAGGCATTTCAGAGCTCGAGCTCGGCTGCTGCAGCGAGATCTCAGGCAGCCGAGGACGTGGCCGTCACTGAACCCCTGCCCGATGGGTGTCCGGTCTGTGCTTATAACGAGTGGGACCCGCTGGAGGAAGTGATTGTAGGGCGCGCGGAAAACGCGCGCGTCCCTCCGTTTACTGTAGAGGTCAAGGTACGAGCAAGCAGACATTCACTCATTCACTCTTTCCTTCTTAGCTACACACTCATTCACGCACACACACTTGCTCGCGCTCTTTCGCTAAATCATCTCCCCGTGTTTTCAGGCCAACACGTATGAGAAGTACTGGCCATTTTATCAGAGATACGGAGGACAGACATTCCCTGAGGGGCACCTACAGAAGGCGATCGCTGAAATCGAGGAAATGTGCAATATCCTGCGCCATGAGGGCGTCATCGTGAGGAGACCCGAACCCATCGACTGGTCCGTCGAGTACAAAACCCCCGACTTCACATCCACAGGTGGGACATGTCCTAAGATTCAGGCCATTTTAACGTTAGGGACAACTGCCTCGAACCATCCCTGTCTACGACTCCGCCCTCCCCTCCTCCCTGCTGGCCAGCTTTCACATTAGTAATCTTGCTCCGTGTACCGTAGTACACTTGCACACCTACATACTCCGATACAGCAGGTGGCAGTATGGATCAGACAACAGTGTCAGACACCAGCCTGTTTTCCTTCTTCATCAGTTACATACTGCATGCACTGTAGGCGCAGATTCAGATGCAGCGCTGATGCGTCTACATTCTAGCCAGCGGTCCACTTACATTGTGAAATGGTTACCTGATCAATCTGGGCCTGAATGAACATGAGCTGTGCTCGAGACCACTTTTCTGCTTAAACAGCCGAACCACAGTCAGGCTGAAAGTCAGAGTGACATGGAGTGACATGGAGTGACATGGAGTGATGTGCACTACATTTCTGGCATGCGCCCTTATCCAGAACAAACACAGCTTAGCAGTTGTGGCTTAAGAGCCTTGTTTAAGGGTACTGCTGGGATTTGAACTCATGACCTAATGATTAGGAGTCTGTGCTCCCTCTGAGCTACCACTGCCCTCGATACACCGCTAATAGTCTGAATAGACAGTATTGAGTACGCAGATTGAGCAGTAAGAATGTTATAAAGCTGGTGAAGACTACTGTATATAAACCTGTTTACCAGCAGTGACATGGTGAAGATAATATCAGGAATTTGCTGGAAGAGTCTAATGCAACATAATGCCGAAGTACATCACTGTGTGTCTATGTGTGTGTATGTAGGTATGTACGCAGCCATGCCGCGGGACATCCTGCTGGTTGTGGGGAACGAGATCATTGAGGCTCCGATGGCATGGAGAGCTCGATTTTTCGAGTATCGCGCTTACAGGCCTCTCATTAAAGAGTACTTTAGACAAGGAGCGAAGTGGACCACGGCACCCAAACCCACCATGGCAGACGAGCTATACGACCAGGTCTCTCTAATAACACACACACACACACACACACACACACACACACACACACACACACGTCATCCACTTGCCTTTGTTTGGTTTAAGTCCTCTTGGTACATTATCTTTAACGTCATTACTTTCTTGTCACAGTTAGCAAAACAGGTTAATTGGTATTCTCAAATTGACCGTGGCGTGTGAATGAGTGTGTGTGTGTGTGTGTGTGTGTGTGTGTGCCTTGTGATGGATTGGCACCCTGTCCAGGGTGTACCCCACCTTATGCCCTAAGCCTCCTGGGATAGGCTCCGTCCCCCTGTGACCCTGAATACAGAATTAAGCGGTATAGACGATGAGTGAATGAGCGACTGACTTAGCAAAACATTGCTAGTGTGCTAATTAAACCATGGCTTAGTGGTTTGTCCTGTGGCCTTGCTCCTCAAGGGTCAGGGTCCGATTCCCACCTCAGGTATTCCTAAATTGCCCATGTGTGAAGTAACCTGGCAACCCGACCCCTTAAGTAACTGCTACATTAACGACATATGTCCAGGGTGTGGCGTATCCGCCAGGGGGGGGGGGGGGGGCACATGGGGGGATGGGGGACGGGGACGGGCGGAGCCTATCCCAGGAGACTCAGGGGATGAGGTGGGGTACACCCGGACAGGTGCCAATCCAACGCAGGGTACACACACATACACACACTCACTCATTCACACACTACAGCAATTTGCGAACACCAGTTAACCTAATCTGCAGGTCTTTGGACTGTGGGAGGAAACCGGAGAACCCGGAGGAAACCCACCAAGCACGGGGAGAACATGCACACTCCATGCACACAGAGCCCGAGGCGGGATTCAAACCCGCGCCCTGGAGGTGCAAGGCGACCGTGCTAATCACTACACCACCGCGCCGCCCCATGTGACTCCAAAATGACATCACACCAGAAACCCAGCATCATATCCTGACAACGGCTGGAGTGACACATACGTAACATTTCAGCGTGTTAGCGGCTCTCGCTCTATTAGAGAGTGAGAGAATACGGTTATTATCAACTCCGGTTAACTGTGTGTGTGTGTGTGTGTGTGTGTGTGTGTGTGTGTGTGTATTCCAGCGTGTTCAGATTTCTATTCAGGACGAATGTGTTTGTTTTAAATCAAGGACATTCTCGCTCAGCCGATCCGTCTGGCTTATCACCCCTCCCTCTTTTTCCATCTCTCTCTCTCTCTCTTACACACTTCACAACTCTCTCATGTTTGAGAAACAAGTGTGTTGCTACTCGGTAGTTGTTAAGTTCATCCTCATCCTATCCACTGTAACACTTTGGATCGAAAAAGTGGATCCAAAGTGTCTAAAATGTCTAATTGTTATCTACTGGGGGGTGGAGGGGGGTCAAGGTCATGTGATTCAGTACATTTGTGTAGAATATCACCCAGTGGTCATCCTGTGTACTAGTAAAACTCTGTGTGTGTGTGTGTGTGTGTGTGTGTGTGCAGGATTACCCAATACGTACAGTAGAGGACAGACACAAACTGGCTGCGGAGGGGAAGTTTGTCACCACTGAACATGAGCCCTGTTTTGACGCTGCTGATTTCATCCGAGCTGGAACAGATCTGTTTGTGCAGAGAAGCCAGGTGACACACACACACACACACACACACACACACACACACAGAGTGCTATTAATCTCCTGAACGCCTCGGTATACTTCCTGTGAAAGATGAATCCACTATCTCAAGCTTACAAGCATGCACACTCCCCCAGATTTCATACCAGCCGTGATGTACGAGTACTCCAGTACGATAGGGGGCGCTCTCGTCATGTCACGAAATGCCTCCACAATCATTCCAGCGTAATATTGTTTACATAACCTACAATGACTGGTATGATCTCTGTACGACTGTCCCCTGTAGTGTTACTGCGATTGTGGTCTAACCATGTTCACGCCTCTACACAGGTGACTAACTTTTTGGGAATCGAGTGGATGAGGCGTCACCTTGCTCCCACCTACAAAGTGCACATCATCTCGTTTAAGGATCCGAACCCAATGCACATCGACGCCACCTTTAACATCATCGGGCCCGGGTTGGTGCTGTCCAATCCAGACAGACCGTGCCGACAGGTGAGTGAGTGCCACGCCCCCTTCGCTTCAGTTGAGCCGTGGAAAGGGTTTTGCAAAAACATTCTGATAAGAAATTCGAGAAAACAAGGCATGAGGGAAGAAAGAAACAAGAAAGCTAGCAAGAAATTAGATAATAATAATAATAATAATAATAATAAACAAACTTATTATTATTATTATGAATATGTGAGGACATCCTGTGGTGTTACGATGGAGGTGATGTACAGTTACCACTTGTGACTGATGTCTCGTGTCCTTCTGCAGATCGAGATGTTTAAGAAGGCCGGCTGGACGGTGGTGCATCCGCCAACCCCTTTAATTCCTGATGGTGGGTTTCAATATTAATAAACTATTCATGGTCCAGTCTGAGAATAAAATCCCATTATTAGAACCTCATATAACATCATAACGTGTAACACGGCAATGAACCTTGTCACAGATCACCCACTCTGGATGTCCTCCAAGTGGCTGTCCATGAACGTCCTGATGCTGGATGAGAAACGCGTCATGGTGGACGCTAACGAGACTACCATTCAAAAGATGTTTGAAAGTCTTGGTAAGTGCCATAAACATCACTCGGGCTGATCAGCAGGGCTGCGGCTCATCGAGAGACGGTTACGTCCGGTCAGTCCGATTTGTGGCCATTGGCCACGTACAGTAGGGGCGTTCAGAAGGTGCAGATGTTTGTGTTTACGTCTGTGTGTGTGTTTCTCCCAGGTATCAGTACGGTTAAAGTGAGCATTCGTCACGCTAACTCCCTGGGCGGAGGTTTCCACTGCTGGACCACAGACGTCCGGCGCAGAGGAACGCTGCAGTCATACTTCCACTAAACCTGCCAGAAAAGCACGCAGTTCATGAGTTATTGAGTTCACATTCACACACCAACGACGATTAATAATCTGTCTGCCGTCACGTCCCAAACTCTGATTACTTAAAACTCTTTGATCTCATCAATTTCACAACGAAAACTGAAGCTGCAACTGAACTCGGCTCGTCTCCATTGCACCGAATTCACTCCGTGATCCTGTGAGAGTTTAGACACACGACTGTAGCGGTTAAGAAGTCTTAATGTTTTTCCTTTTTCATGCATGTTCGAGCTTCGCAGACACTCAATAACGACTGCATTTCTGGCTAACGGGACCGTGTGAGCTCCAGCTCGTTTATTGCAATTACCTTTTCTTTCACGATTAAAAGAGCACAAATCCAGCACGAAAACAGCGAATTGAAGACTCTGGTGATGTCCAGAGATCAGTGAAAGAAAGGAACGATTATCAGCATCGACTCGTCACCTCATTGCCATCATAAAAGAGGAGCTCATTTAATCGAATCATTTAATTTCATTGCAAATTGTACGCAGTCCCAAAGGAGTCACGACTACTGTAGGAATGTCCGCCCTGCCATCCCATAATGCCCAGGGAAGTTCTGCTCTCTGCGTCACCAAGACGACAAACATGGCCAGGAATATACACGTGTATACAAAAGTTACTACCTCCTTTTTACAATTGAGAAAAATACTTTTCTGTCTTAAACAATTGATTCTAACATGAACTTTTCTACCTTGTTTGTAGTAGGTCATTACACACTCAATTTTCGTACAACATCTTTTATATATATATATAAAATAAGAATTTGTAAGGTTTCCGGTCACACCACTTTAGGAAGGTCCAGGGGAGGATGATCACTGTGGGTTTTGTCTCCCCCTGCTGGTCATCACTTGCAATGTAATGCGAAATCCTCACACAACCTAAATGTAAATATACTTTATGTTAAAATTGTTCAATATACATTTTTTTTTCTTACAATTATTTTCCACCATCTGTTTTCCATGCTTGTTTCCCATCATCTCTGTATTTTTTAAAGACATGAATAATGAGGTGTTGGTTTAATATCCTGCTGCCCGTGTTGTCATCACCCATAGCAGAGCTGACTCTGTGCCGCTTCGCTGCGCTTAATAAAATGATTATTATATTCAGTTTGGGAAAAGAACTTAAAAGTAAGAGAGGTATGGGAATGTGAGCTGGGTTGATTTATAAAGACAAATAATAATAATAATTTAAAAAAAAAGATAAAATAATGCAAAACATGTTTGGTTTGATGCATGATGATGTGAAAAAATATTAAAAGGATGTTTGAAATTCTTGTGTGGTTGACTTTTAATTGTGTAACAGCAAATACAGTGAGAGCTAGAGAGAATAATTAGCATTATATTAGCAGTAGTAGCTTACATCTGAATAATAATAATAATAATAATAATAATAATAATAATAATAATAATGAGCTTTATGTGTAATAGAAATATGAAATCAGTCATGCGCATTAGAAGCTACAGGGTTTCCCTGATTGTCAGCTACAGAACCTTCAATTCACACTAGTGACAAGTGATAATTTATTAAAATACCCCACAGGCCACACCCACTCAAGTCTACAGCTGACCCAACCTGTCACCTCCTAGTTTGAATACAGGGTCAGCCTCAAACCCCAAACACACCATGGCTAACTGCCATCTGATGGAGCTGCCAAACCCACACATTTTGCATTTGGTGCAGTTTAGCCGAGTCGCTCATATGCTACTTACCTTGCTATGAACACTTCTGTGACAATTTCTACAAGAGAGCATTGGAAAGAACACACGCCCCCAGTGGCGCCTGGTGCAAAAAAAAAAAAAAAAAAAAAAGTTTAATTAAAACTTAAACTTTTAATCCTGGCCTGTAAATAGTCGTTTATCAGGTGATTGCGCATCATTACTACTAGTATAAAATAAAGTCCTGACTCACATCACATCCAGTCAGCAGCGCCGCTCAACATAAGACGTGCTGGAAAAGACTGGCTGAGAATCACATGCTCCAATCACATGAGCCCAAATATTTAAAATCAATCTTGATTCGCTAAGAACAAAAGTGGGCGGGTTCAGGACGCACAGAGCTCCGCCCCAAGGAGGATTTAGAAAAGATCCAATCAGAGCTCAGCCTCAGGTCACATGCTTTTCCCCAGAAACGTGCATTTTGTATATATATGAGCTCTCATCACATCAAAGGAAATTCGAATTAAAATTTTACCCTACAGTGTTCATGGACGAAACCAAAATGTGCAATTTGTGTGCTGTGGCGCCACCTTGTGGTTCACTGCCTTGTCCTCAAGTTTGCACTCATGTCCCTCTTAATACCGTACTGTGCATGTGTACACCAATTTCCTTTTTGTTTATGATTATTCGTTCCTTAGGGTAATTATCAGCTGCAAGATTCTGATTGGCTGTTGATGGCCGTGTTTGTTGTTTGGTTTTATTCATTAGTATGATGTTTCAACTTCCTTAGACAAATGCTCATGGACCTGTAAGGATTTGACTTACAGCGCCCCCTGCACACAGGTGCCCCACCCACCCCTTCCCTTACTCAGGCAGGTAAATCATCCCAACTGGCCTGATGGTGGCGCTATCCTCCTTTTTGGGTTTTGCATGATGTTTTTATAAGTTATGAATCCATTAACCGTAAAAGACAATTATTTTTTTCAAAATGTTTTTAATCGGTTGGTCTAAAACCTGCCTGTTTCTGCCCAGGTAAAAATTTCAAAACCTAAAATCTTCAAACCATATAAACTTGATATTCAATTAAATGTTATATGTATAGTGCCCTTAACAACGGATGTTGCTGCAAAGCAGCTTTACTAGAATAAAACAATCCATGTATAAATAGAAAAGTGGGACTTTATAGCTTCAGATCAAATCCATTTCCACTATTCATTTGTATATATATTTTTTGCCTCAAGGGTCTGACGATCATCCAGCCCAGATTTCATAACAATAAGATCAATGTGCAGAAACAGACAGACCAACTGATTAGAAATATCTTGTAAAAAGAATTGCCTTTCTTGATTAACTAGTTCATGAATTATAAAAACATAATGCAAAAACCCAAAAAGCACAATAGCGCCACCATCAGGCCAATTGTGATCATTTATCTGCCTGAGTAAGGGAAGGGTTGGGGCATCTGTGTGGCAGGATGCACATCTTAAGAACTAATGGTCTCTTCTTCCCAAATATGTTTCAGGCATAATAATAATAATAATAATAATAATAATAATAATAATAATAATACAAGCAAATATAAGGGGGTTCCTGTAGCATCGCTATTAAGACTCTTAAAGGTCAGTCTAATCTGGCACCGAAACACACTGGCTCACGTTTCTAATAATCTATAGCCAGGAAGTCTAAAAATCTAAATCACAAAATGAAGCAGTGCAATTATTTCCCCTCTACAGGTCATAAACACATAGTCTGGAGTTTCTGTAGCGGTTGTCAGTAAGTCTTTGGTTTGGTTTAAATCTTAATCACAGTTCTGTGTCAAAATAATCACAGTGGATTTTTCTGAGTAACTCGTGCCGCCCTGTCAGGAACACGTGACTATGAAGAGCTGAAGAAATCAGGTGATTATGAAGCTCCACCCCCTCTAGAGGTAAAGCGGGCGTGGTCTTGATCTGTTAAAGTTACGCGAGCTCAGTGTGACATTCAGAGAGAGAAGGACAAGATGTCCAGATCAGTGGTCCAGCGAGTAACCACTGAGCTAACACTGGATACAAGAACTTGTTTTTTCTGTCTGTACATAAATGTGTTGTATAAAATATATAACGTGGCTCAAGCGGAAACTATATTAACCCACAAAACGTTAGCACCATCCTTAAACACGTTACGTTTCTATTATAATATCTGTGATGGTGTTTTATTGCTTTCCCTTCGTGATTGTGTTCAGCTATTGCTATAACGGGGATGAATTACTTACTGTGTAGGCTAAAAATTATTAGTTAATCATTTGTTTTAATTATTAGTCAGTAATTATTAGTTAGAACTTTTCATGATACAGAACAACATAACTTTAGTTTTACTCTCCTGGTAACGTTAGCTAGTAATGAATTAGCAAAATAAAACTAAAATCAAATAGTAACATTTTCTACACACCATCACTACTGCTAGCTAATCACAACCATGCTAACAATTTATAGAGTTCCCAACGGAGGGTGCCAAAATGTCATTGATCAGTCTTATTGTTTTTTTACACTATTAAATGATATGTTTTGAGTTGGTGTGTGTTAGTGTGACTAAAGTGACAGACTTCAGGTTTGGTGACTGAGCTGCTACGCTTGTGGCTAACCTGCTAATCTGAGGTGATCACTAACTTGCCTTGTTGTGTTGGTTGAAAAAAAGCTTTGGGTTTCCTCACCTAAACGTGAATAATTTAAATGGCCTGAACTTCATATTATGATGCAGTGAAAATAATTACTTTTCTCTGCGCTAAAATGCTAGTGAGTATTCTGCGCGCAAATGAATCGGTTCTTGTACGGCCTCTTTGTGGATGAAGGTTGGGAGCTGATTTTGATGTTTGAACAAGAAAGAAGTAGCACAATCTCTCTCTCTCTCTCTTTGTGAGTGAATGAGCCACAAGGAAATTATTATTATCGTTTTTTCTTTTCATTTTATAATATTTATATTTAATCATTCAAATAAAATTGATATTATTCTCTTAATAGTATGTGAGTCTCTCATTACATGTTTTTTTTATGAGCATACAACTACTAAAAATAAAATCAAATGTATAAAAAAAAGCCTATAGTACATTTTGCCCTTGTATTGGCGCAAGAGAGTTTAATTTATGAACCTTTTCAACACAAGTGATCTGTCAAAAATGTATGAAATATAATATCATAACAATAAATGATAACTTTGGTACTAATGGTGTGCTGTGCTTCACATCACCATGATAAATTGTAATAAGTAAATAAATGAATGAATGAATTCACAGCCCCATGTGCCTACGGACAGTAACCCCTACTAGGATACTAGCACGTCAGGGACTAGGTGGGATTCGTACAGTAGGAGAAAACACAGTAGTGACGAGTCATAGCGGAACTGCAGATACACAATTCACATTCACATCTTCACACACTTACATTCCTGAATCTCTACAAACGCTACTATGATCATTTATGTGTGAATATGTGTATTTATGTGTATTGTTCAGTCTGGAAAACTTTTACCGCTTTTACCGCTTTTACCGCTTTTACCGCAGTACCTCAGCATACAAGCGCCTTTAAATGCCTCTCATACGAAACCTTTTCTGTCTGGCTTGTTGTGTGTGTGCGTCTGAAAGCTTCTCAAAACGTGTTTGTGTCAGTGGAAAGCCAAGTGAAGTGAGTTTATATATATATTTGTGTGTGTGTGTGTGTGTGTGTGTGTAAGATTTAGTGAAGACGTAGCCGTGGGTCGCGAGAATGTTTGGTTTTTAAAGAGGAATCACAAAATAAGGTTAAGTGAGGTTTAAAGTCTATTTATTTCATATTTTACATTATTAACATGTCTTTCCTAAATGTTTTAATTGGTCTTAAAATATAATTATAATTATAAAGGACAAATATAATTCGAGTGTGGAAATGGGTAATATGTTCGAGTGGTTGTAATGGATTATCTGCATGTACATTACATCCTACAGGAAAGTGCGTTTCACAACACAAAATGTCGCCTCCAGAACAGATTCAATTGGTATGCGGAGGCTCCGCCCTATTTCTCCCCACTGACCCTAACTTTTTCTTATTTCATTTATAATTTAGATCATTTTTAACATTACTTTTACTACTGTACTTATACCTTATTCTCGAATAAAAAGCTCTTATGATCAGGAACTGCTCGAGGAGCCCCCTAGCTCTTTACGGTTGCTTCCTGTAAGTGTCTTTAAAGAGTTAATACGTCTTTGAAAAAGGCAGACTTAGATCGGTTTCCAGGTCACGGGCTGAAGGATCGAGGAATTACTGAGACGTCGAGAACAGGGCTGCACCTTAAGAGAGGTTGTACCTGGGGAACTAGGTTGCTAGAAAATCCTGGAACTTTAAGAACTTGGGGAACTTGGAAAGAATAAAAACAGAGAATTAGGAGAGATTAATGAATAAAATAATTATGGATGTAGAAGGTATAAGAATTAGGAAACAAATGTTTAAAAAAAATGTCAGCTTGGAAGTCAGAAGCTAGGAAATTCTTTCATTTCATTGAAGTGATTGAAAATTCTTTCATTTCTTTCAAAGTTTCATTAAAGAGCATGTTTTCTGAAAGTTCTTTTCCGTCCATTGACACAAACCAAACAAAATGAATCACAATGTGCATTTTGCTTCAATGTCCAGTCGCAAGTGAATCTTTTCCTACATTCTGTAAGTAGAGGCAGAATCGGCTTAAGCTTACAGACCAGAACCTGTATTAGTGCGATTGTGTGGGTGTGGCTAGAAACTGCACTGATCACGGATTGGTCGAATATATTCTTTTTTATTTGTTTATCCTTTCTGCCTGACAAAGGTCTGTGCAACCACCATCCACCATCCTCTCACTTTGGTTTTCCCTAAATAGTCTATAAATCACAGTGTATAGTGTCAGGCTGTGTGGTGCTCTATGTGCACAGTCTAATAACATTTTTGTGGTCTGTTTTTTGGCAAACTTTGACTGATGTTTAGGTGCACAGACTGAGCCTCTCTTAGGTTTTACTAAAGTTTTGGTTAAAATTTTACACAGATAAACTGAGCGAAAGACCTTTAATGCACAGCTGATTTATAGTGAGCCACACCCACAAAACAGCTAAACACTAAATCATCCAAAGACGCAGCTCAGACGTTACAACACTGATGCACACTAACCATTCCTCCGGCAGATGTTTTGTCCTAATGCTCTGATTTGTACACATGTAACAGATTTATTAACAATTTCTTTCTTTCAGGCGATAAATATAGAGCAAAGAATTTATATTTAACAAACTGGATTTTCACGAACACCGCATTTCTCTTGCTCAAGCACGCGACCGATTTGTTTGTACGCATTAAAGAACTGAGAATCATTCTATCATCAATTTGGTTTCCACTGAAGATGAAAGTATTGGCACCCCGCTGTTTAGGTTTTTACTCATCGCTATCGCTCCGCACTCGCTCTGTGCTGAGGGAGACATGCGACAGAACCGCTGTCCAGCAGCGTTTAACGCATTGAGCCTGACACTAGTCAACTTATGATAATCTCTGGAGAAACTCCTCCTACTTTCAAGAGTAATGTTATATGATGGGAAGTGAAGAAAAGAAGAAGAAGAAAAAAAACACCCATAAAACTCGGAGAGAAACTGTAATTAGGAAATTAGGGAAGTACGAGGGACGGGAACGAGGAGACGTTAGAAACTTTATTAGCTAAGAATAAAAATGGGAATGTACAGGAAAGCACGGTGACAAGGTCTGGGCAAGTAGGGGAACTCCAGGAAGTAAGAAACAGGAAGTCAGAGTAACGTTGTAGATTTGTCTTTATTAGACATAGACACTGGAAGGGTTCACATGAGGTTTGCACATGTGGCAGAATGTTTTCACACTGTCTATGAAAAAATCTCTCTTGTGTCAATTACAAATTCAATTTTATTTATATAGCGCTTTTAACAATTGACGTTGTCGCAAAGCAGCTTTACACAATAAAAAGAAGTAAGTTTTTATGCAATGTGTATGAATCAAAATGATAAGATTGTCCCTGATGAGCAAGCCGAGGGCGACGGTGGCAAGGAAAAACTCCCTGAGATGGTAATAGGAAGAAACCTTGAGAGGAACCAGACTCAACAGGGAACCCATCCTCATCTGGGTGATAACGGATAGCAGAGAATGATCAGCATAATAATGTGTACTGGAAGTTCAGTGTAACAGGAGATGTGTTAAAATTTAAATTAAAAGGAGTCCAGTTTGTTCCCGGAGGCTCAGGTAGACTGTAGGAGATTCCAGTCCTGAGCTATCGAACAACTGAAGTCACAGGTCCCCAGAGCATCAATCGATGATAGGACAGTCTTCATGGAAACCATCCCCAGCCACCAAGCGCATCCAGGCAGACCACACGGGGCATCCATGTGACGGGATCTCCAACCAGAAGCAGGACTCCAGGACGGGTTAGACGGCTTCAGAGGGCAGAGGGGTCTGGATCACTGGCAACTCAGGAGCGAACATGTATAGCTCGACAGAGAGACAGAGAGAGGGAAAGGAGAGAGGGAGAGAGAGAGAGAGCAGAAAAGGAGAGAACAGAAAATAAGGAGAGATGGCAGTTAGGTCTGGTCACAGTCCACATGTATAAGGTGAATGTATATTAGTGCAAATGAATGTGAATTACTGAAGGAGTCATTTATGAACGTAAGCGAATCACTGGAGGAGTCATTTATGAATATTTGTGCATCCCAGGAGTCATGAAGAAATATCTCACTCTGCTGCGTTGAACCAGCTCATGAATGTTCGCATGATGAATGAAGCTTATATTTAGAGTCGAAGTGGAAATGCTGTAGGCTGAATCACTTGTGTCGCGGCTAACACTCATATTTGTGTTTGTGTAGTAGTGAATCATCTTACATTACTTTTGTATCTGCTTTTTGTTCAGCTAGTTACAGAAGTGTAAGGAATTAAAGATAAAAACAAAGCAATAGTGTTTGTTCGCATGATTAGCATGGCGGACTTGTGCATTTGCAGATTTGAAGCTGGAAGTTCATGGCGGCTTTAATGCTATAACACTTTACTAACACACTGCATGTGGGGCTTTACTTTCATTTTGCACCCATTTTGGGAGCAAAACATTCCTTCTGTTTTGCTGGATGAACTCAGGGTTTCACCCAATACTCATATGTCGATGAACAAAATGTGCGTCATGTGCTGACAAAATCAAGTTGCAAGTTGTAATTCCTAGGCCTCTGCGTCCACACTAGCATGTGCCAAGTCAGTCACGTTTGTCTCCAGTACGCTCGTCACTTGTGGGCGTGGCCTATACAGTGTTTTGACGATAAATTGTAGCAAGAATAACTATTTAAACACAATGTGTTTTGCATGTCATGTGCTTAGCTTTGTAGTAGCTTCCTTCTTAAACGAGCAAATCAAGCTAGCTGTACTAGCTACACACACTCCCTGCGACTTTAAACCTTATAAAACGGTCACAAGTGTTTCCTCCAGTTTTCTGTTAAATTGGAAACAGGAACTAACCACAGGTAAGAATTTAAGTTGTCGAAAGAGAAATTTCTTGCTGCACGCATTCGATAGTAAATAAACTCATGCCGCTTTATCAGGTGGCGTATGTTATAATATCAAGGCTGTAGAAATCAAACCAGATTTATTTGATCGTGTCGCTGTGTGGGCGTGGCCTTTAAAAACCAGCCCCACCCCGGACCCCAGCGCGTCCATCGTGTGAGCTGTGGGAGTGTCTATCAACGGAGCCAACAAAACCATGCCGTCTTCACTCTTTCATCTGTGCTATAGAGAGCCCCGGCGCAGGTTTAACCAAACAGAGGAAGAAAGGAGAAGACGAGGAACGCCTTCCACAGAGCAGCGCAGTCTCCCGTCTCATTGTGTGTCTCATTGTGTATCGGTCTTAAAACTGCACAAAAACACACTTACACAACTTTCATTGGGAGGCATTCAGCAGCCGCTTTTATCTGAATCCACTTAGTCCTGAGGCTGAATCCGATCCAGACGTAGAGCCGAGCACCTGGGGCCCAAGAGCCTTAATATATAATAACGCTAATTACTAAAGCATTGCTCAGGAGCCTAGCTCACACTCCTGGGACTGAAACTCTGCTCTTTTCATCAGGAAAATCCTTTCCAGACTTTTCTGAGGGGGCGTTTTTAAAGATATATTAAAAGTTTGTGCATTAAATAAAAACAAATGTCAAAAGCCAGAGATGGAGAACCTTATGATGTAATTCAGTGCATTTTTATTCTTTGTTGTTTTTTTTTTTTTTCAACCAAAACTTTTTTCTGAGATCCAAACCTTTCCACATTTGTACAAAATTGACGATGGTGATTGATCAGTAAAAACATGCTTCTTGTCTGACATTTCAATTCTCAGTTTTGGGTTAGAAATGAGAGTCTATGGTACACTGTGCAAAAGTCTTCCACCCCCTGTGTTTCTTAGCCCAAGCTCACTCGCTCACTCATCGTCTATATCGCTGTATTCATGATCGCAGGGGGACTGGAGCTTATCCCAGGAGACGTAGGGCACGAGGTAGGGTACACTCTGGACAGGGTGCCAATCCATCGCAGGGCACACACACACATTCACACACACTATTGCAAATGTGAGAATGCCAGTTAGCCTAATTTGCAGGTCTTTGGACTGTAAGAGGAAACTGGAGCACTCAGAGGAAAGCCACCAAGCACATGGAGAACATGCACACTCCACACACACACACACACACTCCACACACACACACACACACAGAGCCCGAGGTGGGAATCAAACCTGGACCCTGTAGGTGTGAGGCCTCAGTACTAACCACTACACCACATCATTGCCTACTGAAGCCTTTGAAGCTTCTGATGGAAGCGTTATGCGTTTTCTAGACAGATGTTTAATTACATTTCTTAATGAATCTATTTTAATAATCACACAACTTGATCACGGAGTACAACCACCAAGCACGGGGAGAACAAACAAACTCTGAGCACACTGAGACGGGAATCGAACCCAGACCCTGGCGGCAATGTTAATCACTACACCACCGTAGCACTTTATTATTGAGTCAAGCACAAAAACACTGCTGATTTTCAAACATTAGTATGCTAATGAACGTTATATATGGAAGCTGCTGTGTTTTGCTGAAAAGAAGCAGGTGCAACAGTCCGAGTCCTGGATCCTGAAATCTGCAGGATGCTGAGTAAAACTTGGGAGCTCATTTCCTCATTAAACTGCATGATTTGTACCTTATAAAATACAAATTTAAATATTTCTTTAATGACTTTTGGCACGTGGCATTGGGTGACTAGAAAGCCGTCTATAATAAGAAATAGCAAATAAATCCAATTTAATTTTACTGTATATAGTTTTCCACCATGTACCTAAAACGATTACACAGCACTGAACATTATAGAATTTATTATAATTATTATTATTATTATTATAGTATTTAATTTTACTGTGTTTGTTTGTTAATTAGTATGTTGTTTTCTAGGAAGATCATTTATTTCAGATAATTTTCCAAATTCTAAACGTACAAACATTATAATATAATGTGACAATGTTTTATTGATTTAATTTAATGTCGGTTATTGTTTCATGTTTTGTATTTTCAAAGCGTAAACATCACCTCTATATGTATAAATATACAGTAATAGACGTGTGTGTGTGTGGAATGATCTCTGAGGTGCACACACACACACACACACGTTAAACGTTCATGAACATCAACAGCAAGAGGAACAAAACGAATAAATCCGCGTTTGATGATCAGATCAAAGGCGCAGCGGCGCGCTTTCGAAGCTGCCGCCGCGCGCGCGCCCCTCCCCGCGCCGGTGCGCGCGCCTCCGGTTGGCCGCGCGCGCCTGATTTGCATTGACGTCAGTAGAGGCTGTAGGTCAATCCTCGCGCGTGCTTTTATTGGATCTGCTGCTGTCAAGCAGCGCTGAGGACCGAGAGAGCGACCGGGGGAGACACACACATACACACACACACATATATATATATACACACACCGAGAGAAAGCGAGCGAGCAGGAGGAGAAAACACACACGCGCGCGCGCTCACACACACACCGCGCTGTTACCGCCGCCGCCGCCGCCGCCGCCGCCGCGCTCCGGGTCCGAGTCCGGGAAGTCGAGGGCGCAGATCGGCGCTGTGTGTCTCCGTGTTCCTGTGTGTGTGTGTGAGTGTGTGTGAGATCGCTGTGCGCGGATCTTGAGCGCGTTACCCGCAGACACCCTGACAGGCTCGAGCCTTCATCTCCTCTGTGTGTGTGTGTGTGTGTGTGTGCGCGCGTGTAGAAGGACAGGCCGTGTGATCCGCTCTGTGTCTCTGTGTGTCTCTGTGTCTCGGATGCGCGCTCCCGGTGTCGGTATCTGCCCTGCCTGGGTGTGAAACGCCCCGGTCGGTGTGAGAGAGGCGCAGGATCCATCCGCCGCACTACAGCTCCGGGATCTGTCTCACTCTCTCTGTCTCACTCTGTCTCCTGCTGAAGCCACAGGATCTCATTCCCTCTCTCCAGATTTCAGGGTGGAGTAAACAACAACAACAACAACAACAACAACAACAACAATAAACACACCAAGGCCAAACATGGACCAAACTACAGCCTGGGACTAACTAGGAGACTACATCTCTATCTCCTGCTCTTCTCTTTATTTTTCTTCCCTTTGGATAAACAGCTTCCAGAGACGGACGGACGGACTGAGCGCTGAGGATCAGAATGATAAAGCTGCTGCTGATGATGATGATGATGATGATGACAATAATGGGGATGAGGGTGAGGAGTGAAGAGGGTTCGATCTAAAATGGAGCTCCATGGAGTTTGAGTGCGAGAGGAAATCTATTTCCTGGTCAGGGGGGCGGGGGGACAAAGGAAGATAGACAATTATCATTATTGTTATTATCAGTTGTTATTGTTTGTATTATTAGTTTCGTCCTGTACTCTTATTATTATTATTATTATTGTTGTTGTTGTTGTTGTTGTTTTACTAGGGTTAATATTATTAATGCATACAAGCAGGGAAATAAAGGACAGAAAGAGAAGGAGAAGAAGAAGAAGGTAATCAAGTGGAGAACATAATGTTCCTGGCTCGGTGTGGAGAACTTATGTGGAGTATCTAAAGGACCTTCCAGGTGGATGAACAAGTGACCAGGCTTAAGGGTTGGAGAATAAAAAGAAGAAGAACTCAAATGAGCAGAACTAGAAAACTCACCATGCCTGGTTCTGTTTGTAGAACTTTGTAGAGGATCTAAAGGGCCTTCTCAGTGGACTTAAGGAAAAGCCCCACGTGGAGAACAGAACTGTCCTCACATCAAAGGGAAGAGAAAAAAAAAAGATCAATAATCACGAGTAAGAGAATGTATCTGGGTCTGGACTGGAGGAACTGAGGAGATCACAAAGCAGACTCGGGAATCCAGGAGACCTTGCACGAGAACATAACGTCCCTGGTCTGGTCTGGTCTGGTCTGGTCTGATCTGGTCTCGAAAAGGCTTTCTGCTCTGGACCTAAGGAGGGAACGGTAACAGGTCTGCACGTAGAAAGGAGACGTGGAGAAAAGAAAGACCTAGCTAGGCGTCCTGAAGAAGAAGAAGAAGGAGAAGAAGCGTGAGTGAAGCATGGGCTGTGCTTCCAGCATCCATATCTCGGATCGGGTGGTGTATCACAGTGGAAAAGAGTCCGAGGACTGCCCCCCACACTCCCCCCCGCAGGGCAACAACACCCAGAACTGCCCCATCAAGGCCTCTGATTACAAGGTGACACACACACACACACACCATACATTCAGACTGTGTGCTGGTATTACATTCTTGATGGTTTATCGCGGGTCTTATGTCATTTCTGACTTCAGTGTTTTTTTTTTTCTTTACTCACCCATGGAATTATGGGATTGCCTTCCACACATGCCACTTTATCTGCCCTACTTAGGCAGCCTCCTCCCGCGGGGATCCACAAGTGTGTGAGAAACATGGAGGACAGAGCAGAGCCGATCGTGAAAATATCACTAAATGTTAGACCATTAATACAATATGAGAATGAACCCTGTGTGTGTGTGTGTGTGAGAGAGAGAGAGAGAGAGACTGTGTATAACTGAGGGTTCCTTCAATCCTCAAGTCAACATACACATGAAATAGACCCTCTGCTGATATTAAACACATTCACATTCAGCCTGCATGCACCACACACACACACACACACACACACACACACACACACACACACACACACACGGAAGGTCAGGAACATGCCTGCTGCTTGTATAAAGTATTTGAATTCTTTATTTTTGTTGTTGTTTTAAATCTATGTTTTTTTCTCCTAATTTAATTAATTTCTTAGCCCCGCCCACTTTCTGCATCATTGTGTTAATTCTGCGATGTTTAAGGATTATAAAATAACAAACAGTTTACGCTTACACGGTGCAAAAAAATTCTTCTGTGCTGCATTTAACCTGAAAAGATTCAACATCATGTCTCTCTCACTCGCGCACACGTACATATACACACATGCGATAATATGAGCGAGGGTTGTATGTGTCAAGGCCGCCGGCACACAGGCTGTCCACACAGCCTCGTCCTCCTAGGCTGCATATCTGATGACCAAAAGAGCATTAAAAAAAACGCACGATATATACACACGTCTGAAAAATGTCGTTTTACAACAAGTGAGCATTCAAAAAATGTCCAACATTTTAAAACTGTGTGTTTTAGTTCCATTACACATGACCAGTCATAAAACAGGTCACAGTCACATGACCCAGGGGTTCCCTTGTAGCGTCATCTAAAGCAGGGTGCCAATATTTTTAGCATTTAAATATCTGCCGTGGTATTAATCTACCTCTGTGAATGTAAACTCTGTATGGATAAGCTGTTGCTATGGAAACGATTAAGCGTTACAGTGATGCAGCTGTAGAGAATTAATCAACACCTTCTGACCAATCAGAGCGCAGGATTCATTGCTTCCCGGGGGGCGGGGGTGGGTTGAAGCACTAAAGTGGTCTGAAAACTTGTGGAACCGAAGTGGGAGTGGCTTAGGTTTGCAAATTGCTCAGTGCTAATCAGAGTCGCGTAGTTAGCTAGATAAATAGCCAGCTAGTTTAGAGGTCACAGCGGTTGCGATTGAGATAATGATGGACCATAGGTGTAAAGCTACTGTTGTATAAAGATTGCCATAATTTGCTCAGATTTTAGCATAATCTGTGTAAACATATTGACCAGTAATGTAATCAGGGTCCGTTTCCCCCGCAGAGGGATCTTCTGCTAAGTTTTTACACCGAACCGTTCCCCTTCTGTTGTAAACGTAAATGTAAACTTTACTTACTAACTGTTACTTCCTTTAATCTCATAACCCTGGGCCAACATAGAACTGTATCATGGTGTAACGTCAAATCATCAGTGTGTCCGTAAACACGGAACAGCCATAGCATTAAGGTGAACTCCACAACCCTGATTTATGACCATGTAGACTTGTTCGCATGCATCGTCTTAGTGCTACTGAGGTAACCTTTTGTCTAACTATTGTACAGAGAAAATCGCTGACGTCACAAGTGTGCATGCGGTTTGCGTACTGTACATGCGAGTAATCCAAGCTAACTAGAGTTGGCTATTTGAAGTTCCTGAGCTTTGATCTGCGTGAAAAAAAAAGGTTTAAATCTTAAGTGCTTTGAAGCACCATGCATGATTGTCATTGCTAACGATGAGGCGTTTGCTAATCGTAATAAGCTTTGTACGTGTTCTGATAAAGAGGCTCGACAGGTTTTGACAGAACTCGCGTCAAGTCGTTTTGTCCACGGTGAAGAATCAGCTACTGAATGCAGCTCAGGATTTATAAAGACTTAAAGAAGATTTGTCAAAGCTAGTCCATCAAAGCGCTAACAAAGCACCAACGTTTCACTACAGGAACTTGTAGCTAGTCAAATAATATTTATGCTAGCACTGAATGCTGAGATACGCAGACAACACTCGCCAGTGACGGGGAACCGCCCACTAAATGTTCATTGTTGTAAGAGGAATGCTGATTGGATTAGCGCGCGGATTATCAACTCTAGAACTGTTAGTTTGTGTAGAACTGACTGCTGATGAAACTCTGGAATATTTTTCATAACTAAATCTGGAATATTTTTCATAACTAAATCTGGAATATTTTTCATAACTAAATCGGTCACACCAAGCAGCAGTTTAGTATAAATGATTGGAAGTCCACGAATGGGACATGATGTGTGTAGAAGCAGTTTGCGCCTAAAGAAACAGGCAGTGAAGAACAAAGAACCGTCTTTGGTTCGAGAAGTTTATCAAGCCTCAGCGTGGAAGAGTTCCGGGGTGAGAGTGAGGTCGTGGTGGGGTTCAGGTGTGTTACACGTGTGTAAGTGTGATACTGGACCTGAAGGCATTCGTCTCAGGTGCTTCAGCTGTAGGATAAGAAGCATCTCGTATCTGTTGTACAATTTTCTGGGGAGAAGCTTCAGGATCTGTTTCTGTTTTTGATTTCAAATTGAACGGAAAGAAACTTTTAAACATCACAGCACGATGAGACTCAAGGTGACGGAGTCACTGTAGTCTGTGATGAGCAAGTGAGAAATAAAATCACATTTCCTGGTTTGTGACTGGCTCCCAGTGATGTCAGTCACATACCACTTCCTGTGAAAGTAGGTGGGACTAAAAGCTACATCTCTTGAATGAAGATGTAACTATTGTTTAAGAACAACAACCAATAAAGATCTTGTAGGCGGGGCTTATTGCGGCAAGGTTTGCTCACATTCTTTTATCCTGTGTGTGCTATGCTGATGCATGATACAAGCAGAAGAAACACAAGTGTGTTAACAATCTTCACTTCAGTACACACACACACACACACACACACACACACACACACACACACACACACACACACACACACACACCAGGAATCAAAATGTTATGACTGTCCCCGATGAGCAAGCCAAGAATGATGTATGTAGAGTTTAACATTTTATCTTTAACGTTTAAACAAATTAAGTTTGTTAGTTTAACTTTACTTAAATTAGCTTGCTAGGTATGTTTTGTAAACTAGTTTGTAAAATTTGCTAGCTAGTAGGGCTGTAGTTATCGAAAATTTTACACTATTTTAGAATCAAGTATTCTGCCAAAAATGTAATTGAGTAATTGGATAAAACATACTTTTGGTTAATTAAACAAAAATGTAAAATATATAAGAGAAACAAAAATAATTGGTTTTCTTTTTAGGAAAATCTACTTTTCTTTTTTTAAATGCATACAGCATATTATCAAAAGTAAACATTGTCATTATTCACAATACAAGGAATTGCTTAAAGTTGACTAAGATGAATAAAGTGCATTGCAGCCATACATTCTTATTTCTATTTTTAAAGCCTTTTCTCAGATGCAAAAACAAAATAAAAGGTATTTCAAATGACTTTAAGTATCAAAAAAACTAAGTAACACTTAGTTACTGAATACACAATAAATCTGAATACATTTTTATCGCTCCCTTCCATTTTGCAGCTCGCAACGCTCCCTCAAATCAATACACAGCTAACTGTTTGTGTCTCCTTCCGCTTTGTGGGTGACGTAAGCGCTTCTTCTTCAGTGGTGTGTTTACTGGCGGCTTGCATCCGGAAGCACGCTGAGTCACACCAAACAAATAATTGCGCAACAACATAACGCAAGCTTTTAAAATTAAATAAAAGAAGTTTCAGGGCAGAAGATTTTGCCTCTATCATTTTTTGTAATCGAGTTACTCGAAGAATCGTTTTAGCCCTACTAGCGAGGCATGTTTTGTAAACAGGTTTGTACAATTTGCTTGCTAGAAATTTTTTAACTAGTTTGCAAAACTAGCTAGCTAGGTACATTTTGTAAACTAATTTGTAAAACTAGCTAGCTAGGCAAGTTTTGTAAACTAGTTTGTAAAATTATCTACCTAGGTAAGTTTTTAAACTACACTATAAAATTAGCTAGCTAGGTAAGTTTCTTAAACTATTTTTTAAAATGATATAGCTAGGTAAGCTTTGTAAATTAGTTTGTTAAATTTGGCAGTGAAGTAAATTTTGTAAATTAATAAGTTAACCAGTCAGATAAGTTAAATGTTTTCTTCCCTAATGTGTCTTAGCATTCACTCCAAATCCTGTGTGCTAACAGCAGGTCGTCCTTTAGACACACTTGCTAGCACTAGCGAGTCACAAAAACGTGGATGTAAGGAACCTGAGGTTAGCTCTTTTTATCCGTCAGGAACATTAAGGTCATGCGTGTGTGTGTGTGTGTGTGTGTGTGTGTGTTTGAGTCTGAGTCTGAGTCTGTGTGTGTGTGTGTGTGTGTGTGTGTGTGTTTAAACACTCTCTTACTCTTTCACACTTCCACATCTGAGGTACGGTTAGGAGAGCTAGCACCCTGTGTTAGTGTGTTAGTATATTAGACTGTGTATTTGACTGAGTGTGTTTAGTGTAATTAGTGTAAATGGTGAGTGGTTTTACACACACACACACACACACACACACACACACACATATATATATATATATATATATATATATATATATATATATGTATATATAAATATATTAATGTCTAAATGTTTCCATGCGTCATTAGTTAGACTGTATTCCCAGAGGCTGCTGTGTGTGTGTGTGTGTGTGTGTGTGTGTGTGTGTGTGTGTTTGTGTGTGTATGTGTGTGTGTGTGCGCGCAAGAAAGAGAGAGAGAGACAGAGTATGATCTTAATTAAATTAGTGCTAATATTTATTAGTGTATTGTTCAATAATATTTACTAATTAACTTTAGAAATTTGGTAAATTTTATAAAAAAAATTTTTGATTAGCTCTAATGATTTATTTTATCTATATCATTTATATCTGAGATGATTATAATCAGCAAATACAAACATTTAAGCATTTAATAATTTTTATTTATTTATAACGTTGTTATGCTGTGTGTGTTAGTAAATTATTTCAGAGTTAAAATGAGAATAATGTAACAGTATGGTGAATATCGCAGGACGCCTTGTAACTGATTATTAGCCTGCGTCTGATTAGCGTCTGATTGTCAAATGATTAGCGTCTGATTGGCGTCTGGCGAGCTGCTAAGTTATTACAATATCATAAACAATTATTATATAGAAGGACACATTTATCTGAAGGTCACAAAACACACACACAACATTTGTGCTAAATTGTACTATCATACATGTTAATTGCACTACATTATTAGTTATTGGTTAACTAATTAAAGTTATCTAATTATTTAAAATTTTATTTTATATATAATTATAAATGTAATAAGTTTAGATTGTATATTAGCAGCAGCTTGGTGGTGTAGCGCTTAGCACTGTTGCCTTGCTTTTCCAGGATGAGGGTTCAATTCCCACCTCAGGACTATGTGTGTGTGTGTGTGTATGTGTGTGTGTATGTGTGTGTGTGTATGTGTGTGTATGTGTGTGTATGTGTATGTGTATGTGTGTGTATGTGTGTGTGTGTGTATGTGTGTGTGTATGTGTGTGTGTATGTGTGTCTGTTTGTGTGTGTGTGTATGTGTGTGTGTATGTGTGTGTGTATGTGTGTCTGTTTGTGTGTGCGTGTGTGCGCGTGCGTGTGTGTGCATGTTCTCCCTGTGCTTGGGGGGTTTCCTCTGAGTGCTCAGGTTTCCTCCCACTGTCCAAACACATGCAGATTAGGACAATTGGCATTTCCAAATTGCCTGTAGGGTGTAAGTGTGTGCCCCTGGGATAGTCTCCGCCCCCACGACCTTGTAGTGTGTGTGAGAATATATATTGTATTATATTGACTGTATATTAAATATATACTCTATTAATCTATAAAACATAATTTTTCCGTGCTCATTATTATTTGTATGTTAATATAATATTCTCTTTAAACTTAATGAAAAATAATGAAAAATATTAAAATATTACCTAAAAATATGGGGCTGTGGTGGCTCAGTGTGTTACGGAAGATCAGAAGATTGGCGGTTCGAGCTCCAGCTCCGCCAGGTTGCTGCTGTTGGGCCCTTGAGCAAGGCCCTTAACCCTGTCTGCTCCAGGGGCGCCGTAAAAATGGCTGACCCTGCGCTCTGACCCCGCGCTCTGACCACGGCCTACTAACGAGAAGCTGGGATATGCGAAGAATAAAGAATTTCACTGTGCAGTAATGTGTGTGTGACCAATAAAGGCTGACTTAACTTAACTTAAAAATATTTTTTTTGATTGTTGTTTATTTTTATAATCCTTTTTTATGCCCTATAACTAATAAATATAATAAAAATATGTTGACAAAAATAACTAAAACAACTTAATATGAAAAAAGAATAAGTAATTATACACTTAAAAAAATATTATTAAAAGATTATTTATTTTATCTGAACACCACCATCAGGGCGTACAGATTTTATTCTTATTCTATATTTAATTATGTGTGTGTGTGTGTGTGTGTGTGTGTGTGTGTGTGTGTGTGTGTGTGTTTACTGTGTTGAGTCAAGGGCGCGACTCCATCTGGGCGGCCCTGTGTGTGTGTGTGTGTGTGTGTGTGTGTGTGTGTGTGTGTGTGTGTATGTGATAAGCCTTGTGTACAAGGACTGACGATGTTCTCAATCTGCGGCTACATTCCTGTGTGTGAGAGAGAGTGTGTGTATGAACGCTTGTGTGTGTGTGTGTGTGTGTGTGTTTGTGTTTGTGTGTGTAAGAGCATGAATATGTGTGTGAGAGCTTGTGAGTGTGTGCGAGTGTAAGCGCATTAAAGCGAGTGTGTGTTTGTGAGACAGTGTGTGAAAGTCTGTATGGGAGAGCTAATGAGAGAGTGTGTGTGTGTGTGTGTGTGAGAGAGAGAGAGAGGGAGAGAGAGCGAGCTCAAGGGGTCAGGCACACAGTGGTTTATCTAGCCTTGGCTCACAGCTCTGTTCCTACACACACACACACACACGCACACACACAGAGTGAGCATGAGAAACAAGATCTATAATTGAGAACCGTGTGTGTGTGTGTGTGTGTGTGTGTGTGTGTGTGTGTGTGTGTGTGTGTGTGTGTGTGTGTTGCGCATGTGAGGAAGTTTGTAAATTTTAAACTGAAGTGTTTGGGAAAGTGGCGTTTCCCAGATCTGTGTGTGTGTGTGTGTGTGTGTGTGTGTGTGTGCTCGTGTTGTTCTTGCTCAGCAGCTCTAGCTGTGTGTGTGTGTGTGTGAGAGAGAGAGAGACACTATGCAGGCTGTGGACACACTCGTGCAGTTCCGCTGTGTGTGTAAACACGTCCACAGCAGCACAGCTCTAGTTAGCTTTAGCGTTAGCATTAGCATTAGCCTAAGCCACAGGTTTGCTAATGTCTGTGTTCCAAATCATACACTCTCCCTGCACTTCAGGGGAAGTGTGTGTGTGTGTGTGTGTGTGTGTGTGTGTGAAACATATGGTAATTATTATTCGTTTTTTTTTTTTTTTTCCTGTTTGTGTCCATTGAGTAACACCGGCTCCGTCCCAAACCGCTCACTAAAATTAAGAGCGTACACTGCACACTGTAGGTGACAGGATGTGTTTTCAGATGCAGAAAGTGTGTGTGTGTGTGTGTGTGTGTGTGTGTGTGTGTGTGTATTAGTAGACTTCCTGTCTTCTGTTTCTCTGATTCCTGTTCGAGGGAAGTAAAGATCAGATACAGGAAGTGCCCTCAGACCAGGAGCTGCACTGAGCATGTGCACCCCCGCTGCTCTCACTGAAGGGAAGTGACATCACGGTCGATGACACGGATCATCTATACTGCCAGTCTCTCAGCGCACACACACACACACACACACACTGATTCTCACTGACTCTCCATCTTATTCCCTAATTCATGCTGACCCCGAGTGTCATTCAGACTGACTCTGACTCTGACTCGGCACGACTGACTCGTTGTGATTCATATTGATTTTCATTATGACTCTGAAACGAACTCGCTCTGATTCAAACCGACTCTGACTCTCATTTTAACTGACTCTGACTCTAAATGATTTTGAACGATGTTAAATCAAACTCGCTGTGATTTTAAAATAAACTCACTCAGACTGACTCTCAGTATCACCCATACTTCCCCTCGTGGTGACTCTAACTGACTCTGAATCGGACTCTCTCTGGTCCTGAATCAAACTTGCTTTGACTCTCGCTCTTGTGATTCTAAACAAATTTTTATTGGATTCTCATTTTTACTTTTTGTTTGCACACCCTTCTGTGCACAAATTAAGGTTAGGGTGGGGTTCGTCTCACACCTCGGGGGAGGAGGTACGAGTGTTTGTTCTGGAGTGAACCGTCCTCGCTCTCTCTCCATCAGACTCAGTACAGTCGGTCCTAAAGGTGACGGCAGGTCTGGATTAAGACATTGATGAAACAACCGACAGTAAGAGCATCTCCCTGTGTGTGTGTGTGTGTGTGTGTGTGTATGTGTGTGTTTGTGTGTGTGTATTTTTCCCTGAGCGACGATGCTTTTGATCATGAGACAGCATGTGATGCTCCTCCCTGAAGCCACACGTCACTCGAGCGGCTGAACTGTGCTGACTTTTATCCCGATGCGGGTCTAATCCCGAGCGCCGCGTAGTGGAAACGTCCTCAGCGTCAGGGTCTCCTGTCTTCTGTTTACGCTTCAGGGTACAGCGTCATCGTACGAGGAGCCGGAACACACACCTGAGTGTCGCTCTGAAGTGTGTGTGTGTTGTCTGAAACTACACAGTATTTAGTATTCTAGCTGGTGGTTTAGGGTGTAGCCATGGACAGAGAGCTGTTGTCATGGTAACTGTGGCTGCTGAAGATTTAACTAGCCAGCTAGCTAACAAAGCACGCTAATTAAGATACAACACGAGCAACCAAACATTTGGACGTAGTGTTTAGTCCATGATGTCATTACATCTCTCTCTCTCTCTCTCTCTCTCTCTCTCTCACACACACACACACACACACACACACACACACACACACACTTTTGATCATTATTGATCTACAACGCGGGAGATACTGTGAAAGGTCTCTCTCACTCTGTGTGTGTGTGTGTGTGTGTGTGTGTGTGTGTGTGTGTGTGTGTGTGTGTGTGTGGTATCAGTGTAGTATAATCTGGATATGAACAAAAATACCCTAAAGGTGATAGTGAAGACACACACACACACACACACACACACACACACACACACACACACACACACACACACAGGACTGCCACTTAGCGACTCTGTGAGGTAGCAGTGTGCTGTTGTGTGTAGTATTGTTAAAGTTATTATACTATTCTTTACTATGTGTTTATTTTATGTTCATGACACAGATGAATTATTTACTGATTATTTTGGATTGTTTAGTTTCTCTTCAGGTTAGTAGTTAATAGTCGAGTCCTGGCTCTCCCTCAGTGTTGGTGATATTGTTGCGTACCCGAGTGCACTTGTGTGTTTACACCCTCCGATCCAGCAGGTGGCAGTGTGTGTTTCATTGCTTTCCGATCTGCTAATAAACATGAACAGAGGAGTCGGTCTAATATTAATGATATTATAGAGACGACCTCTCCTGCCTTTATACTTTCTCTGCCTTTATAGCTCTGGCCCTATAGTTTTGAAGATGAGATTAGTGCACGCACACACACATACACACACACACACACACACACACACACACACACACACACACACACACACACAGGCAGTGTTGGTGACATCATGTTGTAAACAATGGGCCATGTCTGTGTTTGGCTCCGGTTAGCGTGATTGGGCCGAGCGTTCACACTGATCAGTACTGAGGGGAATCAGCTTCACCTCCACATATGATGCTCCCACCTCCCCTAAACCCCACCT
>QNUK01000744.1:229452-276517 GCA_013621035.1 Clarias magur | reverse complement strand
GAGGTAACTGTGTCAGAGGTAACTGTGTCAGAGGTAAATGTGTCAGAGGTAATTCTGTGTCAGAGGTAACTGTGTCAGAGGTAACTGTGTCAGAGGTAACTGTGTCAGAGGTAATTCTGTGTCAGAGGTAACTGTGTCAGAGGTAATTCTGTGTCAGAGGTAATTCTGTGTCAGAGGTAATTCTGTGTCAGAGGTAACTGTGTCAGAGGTAATTCTGTGTCAGAGGTAATTCTGTGTCAGAGGTAACTGTGTCAGAGGTAATTCTGTGTCAGAGGTAACTGTGTCGGAGGTAACTGTGTCAGAGGTAACTGTGTCAGAGGTAATTCTGTGTCAGAGGTAACTCTGTGTCAGAGGTAACTGTGTCAGAGGTAATTCTGTGTCAGAGGTAATTCTGTGTCAGAGGTAATTCTGGGTCAGAGGTAACTGTGTGTCAGAGGTAACTCTGTGTCAGAGGTAACTGTGTCAGAGGTAATTCTGTGTCAGAGGTAACTGTGTCAGAGGTAACTGTGTGTCAGAGGTAACTGTATCAGAGGTAACTGTGTCAGAGGTAACTCTGTGTCAGAGGTAATTCTGTGTCAGAGGTAACTGTGTCAGAGGTAATTCTGTGTCAGAGGTAACTGTGTCAGAGGTAATTCTGTGTCAGAGGTAACTCTGTGTCAGAGATAACTGTGTCAGAGGTAACTCTGTGTCAGAGGTAATTCTGTGTCAGAGGTAACTGTGTCAGAGGTAACTGTGTCAGAGGTAATTCTGTGTCAGAGGTAACTCTGTGTCAGAGGTAACTGTGTCAGAGGTAACTCTGTGTCGGGAATGATTCTGTGTCAGGAGTAACTGTGTCCAGAGTTATTAATTCTGTGTCAGAGTAACTGTGTCAGAGGCAATTCTGTGTCAGAGGTAACTCTGTGTGGAGAATGAAATTCTGTGTCAGGGGTAACTGTGTCAGAGGTAATTCTGTGTCAGATGTAACTGTGTCAGAGGTAACTGTGTCAGAGGTAAATGTGTCAGAGGTAATTCTGTGTCAGAGGTAACTGTGTCAGAGGTAATTCTGTGTCAGAGGTAACTGTGTCAGAGGTAATTCTGTGTCAGAGGTAACTCTGTGTCAGAGGTAACTGTGTCAGAGGTAATTCTGTGTCAGAGGTAACTGTGTCAGAGGTAATTCTGTGTCAGAGGTAACTGTGTCAGAGGTAACTGTGTCAGAGGTAAATGTGTCAGAGGTAATTCTGTGTCAGAGGTAACTGTGTCAGAGGTAACTGTGTCAGAGGTAATTCTGTGTCAGAGGTAACTTTGTGTCAGAGGTAACTCTGTGTCAGAGGTAATTCTGTGTCAGAGGTAACTCTGTGTCAGAGGTAATTCTGTGTCAGAGGTAATGTGTCAGAGGTAATTCTGTGTCAGAGGTAACTGTGTCAGAGGTAATTCTGTGTCAGAGGTAATTCTGTGTCAGAGGTAACTGTGTCAGAGGTAACTGTGTCAGAGGTAATTCTGTGTCAGAGGTAACTGTGTCAGAGGTAATTCTGTGTCAGAGGTAATTCTGTGTCAGAGGTAATTCTGTGTCAGAGGTAACTCTGTGTCAGAGGTAATTCTGTGTCAGAGGTAATTCTGTGTCAGAGGTAACTCTGTGTCAGAGGTAATTCTGTGTCAGAGGTAACTCTGTGTCAGAGGTAACTGTGTCAGAGGTAATTCTGT
The DNA here is from genome assembly GCA_013621035.1 of Clarias magur. Taxonomy (NCBI): domain Eukaryota; kingdom Metazoa; phylum Chordata; class Actinopteri; order Siluriformes; family Clariidae; genus Clarias; species Clarias magur. The sequence goes on along the minus strand of QNUK01000744.1, from coordinate 274,837 downwards.
GTCAGAGGTAATTCTGTGTCAGAGGTAATTCTGTGTCAGAGGTAACTCTGTGTCAGAGGTAATTCTGTGTCAGAGGTAACTCTGTGTCAGAGATAACTGTGTCAGAGGTAATTCTGTGTCAGAGGTAATTCTGTGTCATAGGTAACTGTGTCAGAGGTACTTCCGTGTCAGAGGTAACTGTGTCAGAGGTAACTGTGTCAGAGGAAACTCTGTGTTAACTCTGCAGCAGCAATAACAACAAAATTTTTGTTTGTGTATTGCTGTGCGTTAGTGTTTATGTATTTGCATATTTTTTGTGTTTGTGTATTTGTCTGTTTTTCCATTCATTCATCTTCAACCGCTTATCTAAAATTCTGTCGTAGTTCCAGCAGGGACCCTAAAACCTTCGTTTCGCCAGTCACCTCAGCCACCTCTGACAGGGAGATCCCGAGGCGTTCTCAGGCCAGCGTGGAGATGTAATCTCTCCACCTAGTCCTCAGTCTGCCATGAAAACATCTCTAGGGAGGCATCCTGGTGGCATCCTTACCAGATGCCTGAACCACCTAAATTGACTCATTCCATGCAAAGAAGCAATGTGTCTATTCCGAGTCTCTCACAGATGACTGAGCTTCTCATCCTATCTCTAAAAGAAAAGCTGGCAATCCATTTTGCTGCTTGTACCCGCAATCTTGTTCTTTCTGTCATGACCGAACAATCATGCCCATAGGTGAGCTTAGGAACGGAGATCAACCAAAGATCGAAAGCTTTGCCTTTTGGCTCGACTCTCTTTTTTGCCACAATGGTGAACTCCTTCACTTGGGGTGATGCCTCGCCTCCTAACCTGGAGCAGACAATTCATCGGTTTCCTTCTGAGATCCATGGCCACAGAGTCTCTGGTTCTGATCCTCATCCCCACCCTTCCACACTCCGCAAATTGATCCAGAGAGCGCTGCAGGTCACAGACTGATGATGATGACATCAGCAGAAATGCAATCCAAGCCCACCAAACTGGATACCCTCTCCCTCATGGCTGTGCCTTGATATCCTGTCCATGAAAATCAAAGATAGGATTGGTGACCGAGCACAGCCCCACAGTAAACAAGTCCAACTTACTGCTGAGAATGCCAACACAGCTCTCATTTTTGGGCCCTAAGTAACACCCTCACCCAATACTCCAGCAGTACGTCCCACAGAATATCTCCAGGGACCCGATTGTACGCCTTTTCCAAATCCACAAAACACATGTAGACTGTTCTTCTTTTTGAATAGGGGAACCATCACCCAAGTGTGACGCCACTCCATAGTGTGAGCCAAGACATTTGTGTGACTACCTCGATGACCTCACCCAAGGTGACTGACGTTAATACTCCAAGTCTGCCTCTGCAGTAGAGGGCGGATTATTTGGGTTCAGGACCTTCAAAGTGCTCCTTCCAGTGTTTGATTTCCTCCTCAGTCGAGGTCCACTGTGCTGTGTACAGCTTACTGCAGCTGCTTCCCCGTTTCCCCTCCTGAGGAGCCGGATGGCTTTCCAGCACCTCCTTCTCCATGGCCTCTCCGAGCTCCTCCCACACCCACTGCTTTGTCTCTGTTTGTGTGTTTATGTGTTTCTGTATCTGTATGTGTGTTTGTGTATTTGTACATTTGGGTATTTGTGCTTGTGTATCTGTATGTATGTTTGTATGTTTGTTTATATCTATTTACGTGTTTGTGTATTTGTGTGTGTGTTTGTGTGTTAGCCTATTTAGGTATTTGTGTGTTTGTGTATTTGTTTATGTGTGTGTGTGTGTGTGTGTGTGTGTGTGTGAGAGAGAGAGTATGTATATTTGTGTGTTTGTGTGTATTATGCGTGTGTGTGTGTGTGTGTGTGTGTGTGTGTGTGTGTGTGTGTGTATTTTGTGTGTTTGTAGGACGATCAGAGTGAGTGTTAAATAAGAAATAAATAAAAATGAATAAATAAAATGCATAATTTACTCTGTGCTCGAGACACGGCATCACACGCGCACACACACACACAACCACACACACACACACACACACACACACACACACACACACACACACACACACACCCCTCCTCATGCTGTGTGCCTGATCTCAGTCAGAATTGAAGATGTGCTGTCCACACACATTAGCCAGTGTATCACACCCCCGCTGTGTCTGCAGCTCCATTCACACAAACACACACACACACACACACACACACACACACACACACACACACACACATTTAAAATTCATTTCATTTCTATTTATTTAGTAAATTTGAAACTTGTTACTCGTCTCTTTGAAGGCCATGACATTTCCACACACACACACACACACACACACACACACACACACACACACACACACACACACACACCTGTCGGTGCTGGAGCTCTTCTATTCATCTGTTCTGTTTTTGATACTAGCGTTTGAAGCTTGCTCTAGCACACTGTCATGTGTGTGTGTGTGTGTGTGTGTGTGTGTGTGTGTGTGTGTGTGTGTGTGTGTGAGAGAGAGAGAGAGAGAGCATCAGAACACCAAAGTTTCATCAATATTGCACACTTTAGGATTTGGCGGCTCTGCACACACATACACACATGCATTCACACACACCCATGCACACTGACACACACACACACACACACACACACACACACACACACACACACACACACACACATTGCAGTATTAAGTGGGCGGATTAAAAGTGGGAAATGGAGAGGTAGTGTGTTTATGTTGCCTCTGGCTGATCGAGGGATTAAGATTAAAGGTCCATTATGATTTTTTTTTCTTTCCTCTGTACAGCTGTCAGGATCTACAGAGCTCTCCAAAAGCGTCGTGCTTCTGACGAGCGCCGACTTCTGCTCTGGCTTTTCATCAACAGCTGGAGAGTCTTATAGAATAGGAGAGTCAGAATGCTGATAAATCGGTAGAGAATAAACCTAAACATGACGTGTAATTAGGACTTAATGTGAAGGTACTAAAAACATTGAAACTGTTTAATTAGGATCCATCCATCCATCATCCATCCATCATGCATCCATCCATCCATCCATCATCCATCCATCATCCTTCCATCATCCATCCATCCATCAATCCATCATCAACCATCCATCTAGCCATCATTTATCTATCATCCATCCATCATCCATCATCATCCATCCATCCAGCCATCATCCATTATCCATCCATCATCCATCCATCTAGCCATCATTTATCTATCATCCATCCATCATCCATCATCATCCATCCATCCAGCCATCATCCATTATCCATCCATCATCCATCCATCATCCATCCATCATCCGTCCATCCATCATCCATCCAACCATCCATTCATCATCCATCATCATCCATCCATCCATCCATCCATCCATCCATCCATCAATCCATCATCCATCCATCCATCAGCCATCCATCTATCATCTATCCATCCATCCATCACCAATCCAACCATCCATTCATCATCCATCATCATCCATCCATCCATCCATCATCTATCCATCCATCCATCATCCATCCATCCATCCATCATCCATCCATCCATCATCCATCCATCATTCATCCATCATCCATCCATTCATCCATCCATCATCCATCCATTATCCATCCAGCCATCATCCATTATCCATCATCCATCCATCCATCCATCCATCCATCCATCATCCATCCATCATCCATCCATCCATTATCCATCCACCCATCATCTATCTATCCATCCATCATCATCCATCCATCATCCATCCATCATCCATCCATCATCCATCATCCATCATCCATCCATCCATCCATCCATCCATCATCCATCCATCCATCATCCATCCATCATTCATCCATCCATTATCCATCCACCCATCATCCATCTATCCATCCATCATCATCCATCCATCATCCATCCATCCATCATCCATCAATCATCCATCATCCATCCATCATCCATCCATCCATCATCCATCCATCCATCCATCATCCATCATCCAGTGCTTATCCCACGTTGAGTCACAGGATACTCGGGTAGTGGACATGGTGCCAACCCACTGGAGGGAGCAAGCACACAGTGTGTCTCCTGACCATGGAAGTATCCTCCTCTGAGTCCTGGATGTGGTCATTAACCAATGTCCAACCAGGGTGGGATGTATCTGGCACTGATGTGTATCTTAAGAAGTCCATAGATGCAAGGAGCACCCTCTCCAGGATACTGTCCAGTGGTGCTGCCTCTTTACAGGTGGTTTAAACAATCTATCACTGCTACAACATCCTGTAGTTACTGGTTAAATGTTTTTTTGATGGTCATCCAAGTGCATGTTGACCTTGCTATGGAAATCTGTGGTGTTGAGTAGGATGAGATGGTGGATCTTGTAGATGTAATCTGTAGGTCTGGGTTACAGGAAGAGTTCTGTAGGTTCATGACAGGAACATTTTTGGGTGACTGTTGGCTAAGACCCCTCTCTCTCTCTGGCTGGGTGAGTGACCCTGTCTGAGAGGTTCTTCAGCCTCTTGTCCTTTGTGTTCTCTGTAGCTGCTCCATCACTTTTTATCATCCATGTGAAATCTTCTGCTGTTTACTTGTTCCCACTGTTGGAGAACAGAATGTTAAAAATAGTTTCTCCTTGTCTTTGTGGAGTTGGGCCATTATCTAAAACATGACCTTATCTAAAACTGGCTTCGAGTGGTAGGTCGTTGTTGGGGATCAGACAGTGGTGAAACACAAGAGGAACCTTATAGCAGATGCAGTCCAGTGCACTGAGGAGAATTCAGAGCTCTACACCTGAGAACCCAAACAGCCTGTGTAGCCAGCATGTGTTTCCTGCACTGCTTACTAAGAAGAGGGAGGTGTTTTTTCCTTTACAGTGTTTGTATGAGTGTGTGTTAGTGTGGCCAGGAGATTCTACCAATGTTCAACATTCCTCACCTCAGCGCACTTAAATAAAACCCCAGAATAAATAAAGCTCTCTGAGGAGAATGTCATGTCTGTGCTGACTTCGGGTGTGTGAAAATATTATTAAAGGAGATGTGCAGACAAAGACAGCTCACTCTGCGAGAGAGAGAGAGAGAGAGAGAGAGAGAGAGAGAGACAGAGAGAGGGAGGGAGAGAGAGAGAGAGAGAGAGAGACAGAGAGAGGGAGGGAGAGAGAGAGAGAGAGAGAGAGGGAGAGATGCGGCCTGAGATTTCTGCACTAGTCCTATTTATTTATTCTCTCAGACCTACACGGCACTGTAAAGTGTGTCCAGGTACCGTACGGGTACAGGGGTGCAGTTACAGGGAAATAATCTACCCCCAGTGGCCTGACATGAATTCATCCTGTAACGGCACGACCAACAATGACTTCATTCATATTTATTAAAGCATTAGCATTAGCATGCATTAATGATGGAGAAGATTGTTAAAGAGTTTGTAAAATGAGTAAAAATGTTAAATCTAATAATAATCTGCTGATCTTTAATGTAATGAGTGATATTATTATGATTATGATTATTATTATTATTAGAGGTTGAAGTCCACGTCCATGTGTGTGTGTCTCTCTGTACAGCAGAACTCTCTGTCTCACTTATTAATAGACAGAAATCACATTCTGTAAGGTCGAGTATCTGACGCCTTGTTTACACTAAGTTGGACTTCTTTGGTGCTCAGACAAACACACTCGCTGTTCGGTAATCGGAGAGAGAATCACAGATGAGAAATGGAAAAAGTCGATCAGATAAAGATGAAGTTTCGTCTTAAAACGACTCCGGCGTGTTAAAATCCACTTCTACCACTTCAGCGCTGTTATTTCAGCCAAAGTGAAAATCTGAACTAATCCCAGTCAAAACATTCACTTTATCTTTTCTCATTAATATCTATTGGTGCAGGTGTTTGTTTACATTGAGACAGTAGCGCATTAGTAGATTATTTTACAGTAGATTATTAAATCCCACACATAACTGTTCATAACATCACTTTCACTCTACATTTAGATTCACTGATGGTGCAGGTAGGCACCATCTGGGTTCGATCCCCGGCCAGGCTCGATTCCCATCTCTGTGTGCATGGAGTTTGCATGTTCTCCCCGTGCTTGGTGGGTTTCCTCCGGAAAGACATGTAGGTTAGGCTAATGAATGAGTGTGTGTGTGTGTGTGTGTCCTGCGATGGATTGGCACCCTGTCCATGGTGTACCCTGCCATGTGCCCTATGTCTCTTGGGAGAGGCTCCAGGCCCCCGTGCCCCTGAATACAGGATTAAGTGTATAGATGATGAGTGAATCGATCCCAGGTTCAACTTCAGGCAGAGATCTAAGATTCAGTAGATTCAGCGGTCGATTTAAGACGCGCCCATGCACAGTACGCTGTCAAAACTATAGGGGTTTATAATCTGGCACTAAACTGCTCATAACTTCTCTTCTACTCCACATTTTAATTTTATGCACGGTGCAGGTTTAACTTCAGGTACATACTGAGGGACTGCCAAAGTTCCATTAAATTCTGTCCCGACAGTTTTGTGTGATGCTGTGACAAACACTTGACAGACAGACAGACAGACAGACAGACAGACAGACAGACATATCATTTAAAGACTGAGGTACAGACAAAACCTTTATTTTATTTACTGTTTATAGATTTCCCTCACTGAACCCTCTCTATTTTTCTTTCTCTCTTTTGACGTTAATTATAAACCAACAGAGTTGCCAAGGTGTACAGTTTGTGATTTCTGATCCGTTGCTATGGTGACCTGGGAGACACCTGAAAACTAGGCTCTTCTGCCTTCACAGTTCCCGTCGGGAAAGCCGATTGGCTGGAGGGGAAAGGACACAGGAACCTACACGGCGCACTAACGTCTCGTAGCAGTTACATGGCATTGACTTAAATTAGATGAACCTTGACCTTTGAAATCAAAGACCGTTCGAGCTAATAGGGAAAAATCTGTGGTCCTTCCAGAACTCTCTTTACTGTTAATCCACTGAAGCTCTTCTGCGATGAGTTAGTCTGCATCCTAAAGTAATCTAAAACTGCCATTTTCATTTCCGATTTCATTTCAATAATGAAGCTGAAATAATTGAAAATAGTGTGACACTGAGGAAGTGCTCAAGGTGAAAACCCACTCGCCTGGCTCTCCCCTGCTTCATAACTACATCTGAGGCTGATGTTTCCAGCTCACCTACAGTACGCAATTCTCCAGTACATTAAATATACATATACAGTAAATATACATTATAATACCCACTGCTGTATATTAAGCAGTTATGTTCTGCACTCTTACAGCAGACGTTATTTGAATTCTTCAAAATGCTGTCTTTTAATTAGCTGACTGTCCTCAGTGATTAAGCACATCGTTTTTAAATGATTTCATCTGTAAAATAGTTATGCAAAGCTAAGCTGAATATTCTACTTAAGAGAAACTGTAGTGAATGTAGTGTGATTTAATGATGACCATTAGAGTCAACATGCAGTTCAGACACCTTGAATCATTTTTGGTGCTATTCAGTGTGTTTGTCGCTTGTTAGTCTCTTGATAGAGAACTACAGTAAGACGTTCATGACAAGGACATGAAGCGCTGAAGGAGAATGAATAGCCGCGAGTGATTGAGGAGGAGGATGGCGTCTCCAGGAGGTTACAGAGGTCAAAGTAAAGGTTAATCTGTTCGGATCTGCGTCTAAATGCATCCACTTTCTGAGTAATGATCCGTTTGAGTGACCTGTGAAATCCAGCATCCTCCCTCGAGCGGCTCGCGCCGCGACTCGCCTGATAACCGTAATCTCTGCCTCCTGGCCGAGCGCCGCCTTATCTTCAAGGGCGCGTGTGCATGCTGATATGAAACGCCAGTCACATGACTCCTGATTTAAAGACTCAGAGGGGCCCGAACGCGAAGGCCGACAGACTTCACATGTGCAATGTCATGTTTGTTTCTTTTTATTTTTATGCTCATCATGTTCAGAATTATTTTCTCCTGATCCCTCGCTGACAACTCGCTCACTCTACACTGCCTTATCCTGTATACAGATGGGACGTAAGCCACACCTGGAGAAGGTGCCAATCCACTGCAGAGCAGACACACGTACGTACGATATGGGAAATCTGAAGACGCCAGTTAGCGTGTTTTCGGACTGTGGGAGGAAAACCACCAAGTACAGGGCGGGAATCGAACCCTCGACCCACTACGACAGTCGCAACGCCTCGATTTTCAAATATAATTCATCTACTTTAAAATCGGTCGTTAGGATCATTCAACTGTTTCCACCTGACTCTTAAACACAGTTCATTTTGATCTGATTCATCTCTCTCTCTCTCTTCTGCTTACATTTAATTCTCATGAGATGACCACATTATTTGATTTCAGCATTATTCGGGGTAACACAGTGAAACGCAGTCACGTCTCCACAGGGAAAAGCTCCTTCTCTGTTGTGTAACCCCAGTGACGCGAGCGACTGACACTGATAGTGCCGATATTGTTTTGCACAGGTGGAGCTAAATAATTGAATTAAGATGTAACCATTAAGACGTGTTTTAAAAGCACTTAAAGCCTGAGTACCATACATTTTCATTAGGCACTAAACCTGCGAGCTCAAACCATTTGAAGCAACATTTCTGCCAAATGCTGATGCTCGCCAGGCAATAAGTGTGAAAGATTTGTTCCCTTGAACGGTGTCCTTTTTGCAAAAATATCAAAGCGGAAATTATGCAGAGAGAGACAGTTGATCTGCTGCCAGCCTCGTGCGCCAAACCTTCATCGCTGGATCGATTTTGTGAAAGCCTTTTGGCCACCAAACTCATGGCTGCCTTCCATGGGGCTGGAGATAGATCTCAGTCTTCCGTCTGCATCCATTAAAGTCCCGACATGTTTTGGAGCGGTCTCTTGTGGACTAATGGCATGTTTGGATGGCGACGCAGCGCTTGATTAGCCTAGCGTGCCTGTGACTTCTGATCTGTTTGATTGGATGAGTCACTGGCGGGCGGCGTGTTGAGCGGTGTTGAGCCATGATCAGGTTAGTCGTTGGCGCTGAGCTTCATGTCTGTTTCACTTCATTAAAGGAGTTTCAAGAAGAGCTCGGCTGTGGAAACGCTCTCGCGCTCATTCCTTTTCCTTCTTCTGCATGTAATGCAATCGGACTTTGGGTTTATTTTAAAAAAAAAGTTTCATATTTTTTAACATCCCCATGAAAAGTCTCGAGAGCTGAGATCCTGTATGTTGATGCTTCCTTTTTTTTTAGACATGAAGCCAAAGTGATAGTGTGATTGGTGAACGATTGGCGTCCTGGTAACGTTTCAGATATACAGGAGCACCTCACACCAGTCACGGTCTAACGAGCTCACCTGTAAGGTGCATTGCATCAGATTTAGTCTCAGTGCTGATGGAGGAGCCGGAAAGTGCTTGGCCCCCGTGATCGCTGCTTGGAACAGGAGACCTTATTCCGAGCAGCTCATGGTCTCTGAGAAATAGGACACGACTGAGACATGCTGTGATAGAAGAATGATCCACCTGAGTGTGGCGCTGAGCTCAGGACATCACGACGTCACTGCTCATATAGCAGATACGCAGTGATTGGATTTTATATGTTTACATTTCTGTCTATATTTAACTGTTCTCAGAGCAGATAAGGAAAAGCTTGTACAGTACACACACACACACACACACACACACTGAACTGAATAAACTCCCATCATAGTATTTTCCCATCACAGCCCGACAGAAAGAGGTAATTTATTTATTTATTTATTTATTTATTTATAGAATCTTAAAATCACTTCATGTTACAGTTTATATATCGTGTCATGTGCTCTGTTTTTCATTTCCTTGTGCTCAGTTGCAGTTTATTTTCTCATTAATATGCCGGTGTCAGACAGGCTGGAGATTCTGCCAACATCCCGGCTGTAATATTTATCAGCAGCTCAATCTACTGGACCGAAAGTTATCTGAACCAGCCGAGTGTCAGCAGACGGAGAATCATTCTCAGGCGGGAGTTTATTACGATTACTGAGACCTGTAGCCGAAACTGAGACCAATCGATTTCATTACCTTTCTTAGAAACCTGCTCGTGTTTATTATCATTTTTAGCTTCTAGTCAGGAAGAAACAATTTAGTTAGATAACATTTTGCCGTGTTGAAAACATTTCCATTAGGAAAGCTGTGAGAGGTGAAGCTGTGACATGGCGCAGATTCTCCCACATGTTCAGGGCAGATGTTTCTCGGTGACGCATCACAAGCTGCGTTTATTTTCTCTTAAAACTTTAAGACAAAAAAATAAAAATAAAATAAAGATCCTTAAGTTCTAGTTAAACTGGGACTCGTGATGAACTTTCCGGTGAATGAAGGCGTGAAAATGATTGACGTTTACAGAAGACTTCAGTCACAGAACGCTGATGAGACTCTTAGTCGCAGTGAAACGTCTGAACATTGAGAACGTTTTCGAAGGAATCCGTACGTCTTAGAACGACCATCCCGGCCGAGGTGTCTCGGAGCTCAGTCCAGTCGTTCCTGTAAACCTTCAGTGCGTAGAACGTCTGATTACTGAAAATCAACCGACGCATCTGTGTGTGTGTGTGAACTGTACATACACTCATTCACCAACACCACTCACACGTTACAGGACCTCCAGTTATAGTTATAGCCACATCCCCTGTACAGTCCTCACCTCGGTCCAGGCCATTTCCACATGCCTGGGCCATTAAAGGAGTTCCTGGGAGGCCGGCGTTTCACATGAGAATCATGAAAATCTTCTACCTCGATGGTGTCCAAGCACTTTACTCTCATAATTGTTCTGCGCGATCAAAAGTACCACTTTGACTGGAACGACCCCTTGTGCGTTTCCTCCGGAACAGCAGAGGGCGCTGGACTACACAGTAGGAGCAGAAGCTGCACAAGCACTGAAGGGAACGAAAGGAAATAAAACATTTATAAAAACTGTTTATTTGTCCTACAGTCAGGTTATATGGAGTGTGTGCAGCACATCAGCTGTTGCTCAGGAAACCGTGGTGCATCATTGCAAGTGCCTTCATATAAACCTGCACTACAGTCAGAGCCGCTGTTACGGAGAATTAATCAACACCTTCTGACCAATCAGCATGCAGAACTCAGCAGCGCCGCAGTAAACAATGTGTAGTGCGAGCTGGACGCACTTTAATGCAGATGGCCTGTCGCTATTACAAATGCAGCGGATATAAAAGCGATCTTGTTGTGTGTTAAGTGTTAAATTGGTCCCGTGCGACACCCACAGAGGAGGACGGACACAAAGCACAAGGAATCCAGCTGGCCTTGTAGCCGTGCTACAGAATTATACCTGATAATCCGCTTCTGAAGCAGCTCACAGAGAATTCAGCTCAGGCACAAGACAAAGAATTTCACTGTACACACACACACACACACACACACACACACACACACACACACACACACACAACATAAAAGCTTCAGGATTTAAGGAAGCCTGTGATCATGAGGCTAAACAGACAGAACGTAGACATGAGGTGTGAGTGTTAATAAACAGGGACAGAATGCAGCTGTGAGTTCAGTTCCAGATGTTCAACCTCGAGCGAATCCTCCGTTTCATTTCATCCAAACACTCGCCATTATATTCATTATGTCTCACCGGAGCAGAGATTAGTTACAGCGGGAGAGAGCGTCAGCCAACAGAGACGTTTTCATCATTTTAACATTTAATTCACACTGGCTGGTCTGACGAACCAAAAATAAAGACACCTTATTCACTGGAAAAAAGATATATCTAATATTTCTGATTATAGGATGGCAATAAACTTAATGTACGATTGTTAAGCCTTTACAGCTCCAGTATTTCTAGTCATGTATAATCACTTTTATATAAAAAAAAGTTCAGAAGAAACTAATTATTAATACGTCTATTTTGAAAAAGGAGTCAAATGATCGAGCAGAATAACAGAAAATGGAGAGAAGAAAAATAATGAGAAATTAGATCTGATTTCATAATATTCATCTCATAAACAGTAATATTATCTGTCAGGATAAAGTCAAGAGCACTCAAGACAAAGTCTCGGGTCAAATAGGTTTATGAGCAAAAGGGTAACAAAATATGCACAGGGAAACACATTCATCTCAGATTCTTCTCAACTCGAGGAATTAATGACAGAAACAAAAGGAACTGCTGAGGAAAACCAAAACCAAAACCAAAACCAAAACCTCCACGAGGGAGAAAACAGGCAGGAGACTCAAACACCAGGAGACTCACAGGGGGAAACAAGACACAGGCGAGCTGAAGAACTCAAACAAGGAAACACAAGGAAGAACTAAGGACGAGGACCTCTAGAGGCCTGGAGACAAACTGCAGGTGGAACAGAAGAGCTACAAAGAGAAACCGAAGATTTCGAACGGTTGTGTAATGATTCACCTGGGAGCTTGAAGCCACCACTGATCGGACCTTCACAAAGAGTTCCATGTCCTTTCTCGCACCGTTGGAGTCGGCCCTGTGCTGACCCGAGGCCGGTCGTCTCCTAACAGCGATGCGTTCGTTCATGACGAGGAGCTCGTTAACCTGAATTTCAGTTCTCGACAAATATAACAACTTTTCTGAGAAATGTAGTTTGGAGAGTCAGGAACCTCGTCATCCCAAAAGAGCAGCAGACTGGATGAGCCTTACTCCACAAACGTGAGGACGCTAACAGGCAGGTCATCAGCAACGCGCTACAAGCTCTGACTCTCTGCCTAGATCACTTATGTTATCTGCCGTGAAATGGATGCTAATGTAACCTGATGTTAGCAAAAACGGCTAGCCAGTGAACGTTGACAGGTTAGCCTTACCTCAACGTGCTTTTTCAGATACGATTTAAATCACGGCTTCTACACCGTGCAGCATGATGACGTTGATGAGAATGAGAATGACTCGTAACATAGCATGTAGCATGTAGCATGTAGCATGTGGCACTATGTCACAGGCCGGATGAAGGAAGCGGAAAGTTGTGCTCGAGTACTTTGAAGGTCTTCGAGTCTGAAAACTTAAACATGTTGAAAAATCGAATGACTGGAGTATTTAGCGCTCCTGAACACGCAGACGCACGTGTAGAGTATATCACGCGTGAACTGAGGGAGTGAGAGAGAAATGAAGAGAAAGGCTTTTATTTCAGTTTCACAAAAAGGAAAGATTTCCTCTTCAAGGATTTTTTAAAGCCGTTTTTTTATGTTAATTTGTTGAGACTGCCATCACTCTGCCTGAAACTTTAATAAAACTCTATTAGAAATTTTAAAAACCCATTTTCACCACTTACCCTTTCTCCACTGCGCCTCAGCCAACAAGCGTCTCTTTCTCTTTATTTGTTTTTTTATAAAAGATTTCCTTTCTGTGTTTTCGGCCGTAAATGAAGAACAGGGTCGAGTTTTTCAAAATAATGTTGGCAGAGAAACTAAATGAGGTTAACTAGCATTCATGCTAATGGCGTGAAGACTTTAAGGACGCGATAATCTTTTAATTAAAATGTTTTTTTTTCTTTTTCAAATATGTGTAAAATAAAATGTGTAAAAGAGTTGATGTTGTTGTTGTTGTTGTTGTTGTTGTTGTTGTGGTTTGAATGTCACCTCATCACTCACAACCACAATATCATAACGACAGAAAATCTAAATCCTTTTGTGTCTTCTTTACACGTGTCCCAACTTCCCGTTAAACCCACATGGACCATCCCAAACAGAAGTGACTCTACAGGTCATGTAAGTGTCTCACGCCTCACGGGCAGCAGGACGACTTCTTTGACGATTCTTTTATTCCTCAGCCATTCTGATGTGGATGTCCTGCTGTCCCTCAGATCATTGTCCTCTTGTCCTGGTGCATGTTGCAAGAGGAGTTCCTGCTGAAATCCTGTTGGTTTTCTCAGCACATGGTGCTGGGCATTAAGGCCAAACATCTCCACTTTGGTCTCATCTGTCCACAGGACGTTGTTGCAGACGTCTTGCTCTTTGTCCAGATTCAGGTTTGTTAACCTCAGCCGTGCTTCCGTGTTCTTTTTAGACAGAAGATGTTTTTTTCTTGGCAACACTTCCAATCAAGCCGTACTTGTTCAGTCCTCCTCTAATTGTGCTGTCATGGACTTTTAACTATGACAAGCTAGCATTCAACACGGCCAGTGAGGCCTGTCGGGTCTGAGATGGAGCTCTTGGGTGTTTTTGTGTTTCTCTGACCTTCAGGTGAATGTTCAGGGTCGTCCACTCGTGGGAAGATGAATGCTTCAAACTCCAGATTGTTGGGTGATGGCTTTATAACCCTTTCCGGATTGATGTTAACACACACCTACATGCTCCAGACCAGTAAACCGCCATGAAGTCTGTTTTTAAAGATCAGTTGATGAAGGCTGATGATGATCAGCACCTGGCTGTAACTTACTGTATCTGAAATCCTGTGGAAGCAGTAAAGGGGGCACTTAGTATTGTCCGCACGTTTTCCTTTTCGGCTTCATTTTTGTTAAATAAATAATGTCACGGTGAAAAAAAGTTATATATGTTGTTGTTGTTGTTGTTCGTCTGAGGTTGTATTTGCCGAATAGTTGTCATGGCGCATTGGTGTGGAACATCGGCCTTCTGAAAGCCAGGTCCTGATTTCAAGGCTGCTTTAAGAGCTAAAAATGGGAAGAAAAATGATGAAAAGGTGTTTAGATTCTACCTTTCTAAACTGCATATTCACAAAGGTGTGTTGGTTTTTCATGTCTGATGTGGTGGATTCAGTATTGCAGTCCTTGAAGCACAGCCTTGGAAATAATTCCTGGCGTGAAATTAATGCGCTCTGAATTTCTCCAGAAAGATTCGCGGAAAGGCCACATTCTGTCATGTGGTAATGAATGTGCGCTCCTCAGAGGGAGACAGCTTCCATGTGACCATCACAGAGACAGAGACAGACAGAGAGAGACTAATTCAGCCATCACTTTCTTCTTTCCGAGTCTCTGATCAGTCCTCTGCTCTCTGGAACACGGCAGCGTGTCCGGCTCGGACCGGGTCTTCCTGTGAGCGCAGAAACACACCTCTCTCACTTCTCTACCGCTTTTAATTTCCGTCCAAGACTATTAAAATTGTACACAGTGTACAAACATCTTTCCATCACACACACACACACACACACACACACACACACACATGACATTTCTGTCCATTACACACGCTGCAGCTCAGGTTTCCCGTGACACACACCATGACACACTCTGCACACACAGTTATTATTCCAGTTCGTACCTGATATTTCTAACAATTTAACTTTCCCAAAAAATAAACCGACTAGTATTGCAATATAAACAAGCAAACAAACCCCTCCTTCTGCACTTCTCTCTGTTTAGAATGCATTGTTTGTTCTTTCTGAGTAATGTATTCACACTCGGTTACGTTCCTGCTCTCCACACTGAGTCTCCGCATAATCTGAAGGCAAGACTGAGAATCTGATTAGGGGCGCGGGACCTGTGCTGCATTATGAACTCACCCAGATAAGTCAGAATCACCCAGTGACGAGCAAACAGCTACAGGCTTCACCACACACACACACACACACACACACACACACACACACACACACACACACACACACACACACACACACACGCACACGCTGTAACTAAAATCATCCTTGAAGATAAAAAAAAAGAAAAGAAAAAAAAAAGAAAAGCTTCATGTGATGGTGGAAAATAACGACACAATGATTATATAATTTGATTTATTTAAGAGCACGCCACGATGGATCCATTTAGGAACCTCTTTAGTCCAACCAGGGGCCGTGGAGGCCAGTGTATAAGACCCTTGTATTTATTCCCATTTGGTACGATTGTGGTAGAACCTCTGGTCAACATTCACACACTACGGGTGACGCGGGAAAACCAACTGGTCTCTGAATGTTCTTCAGAAGTGTGGGAAGAAACCGGAGAACCCAAAGGAAACCCACCAAGCACAGACACACACGACGTGGGAATCGAACCCGGTACCTGGAGGTGCAAGGCGACGGCGCTAACGTCTAACCGCTACGCCACCGTGAGGCAGACAGAATTTATAGTCAGATTTTATGTTGTGTCTGTGAATAAACAGTTATAAACGCTCGCTCTGATCAGCCTCTGTTTTTCTCACAATTGCTTCAGATGATCTGCGTAACCTTCAGAAGTAATGACGACCTGTGCATAATTATAAAGCAGCTCTGATATTTAAGGTTCCGGGCAAGCTGTATCGATTCCACGATGTCTCAGAAGGCATCTTGCCATGCATTTAATTACGCCACCTTACCAAGGACAGGAAGCTCTGCTGAAGCTCAGCTCTCTGCGTCACCCCAAGTCAGTCTGCGTCCTGAGAGAGAGACGTCAGACAGCAGAGAGGACATTGTGCTGGACAGAGCGTCTCACATCTCCAGTCAGTTGTTCTAAAAGGATCTCGAGGTATGAGGAGGTTTTTCCGCTGGTTAAATGATCTCTAAACAAATGAATGAACAAAAAATCCTTGTTTTATCTTGTTTTGTTTTCTTGTTTCCTGATGATCAGACGAAGGTAATGAGATTTCAACGGGCTGAATCTGCTGAAAACGTTCGATTTGAACACACCGCTCTATGAACCAGGAGACCAGGGTCACATCTGTCGGGTTTAGCAGGGAAGTAAGAGATAAAGAACTGGCGCATCATCAGCATTTCTGCTCCATGTGATGAAACAACTCCACATGAAACCCATCAAGATATCCTGGACTCTGGTCTCCTCAGAGCGTCTCACTGACAGCGTGAGAGTCCACGCTGACCATCCGCCCGCCAGGAGTCGATCCTGAAAACAGATTAAACCCCAATTAAACCAGATCTTTTAGAAATGAGATTTCAGATACACTGCATCTTCCAACAGACTATTCTGTAAAAGCCTTTCGCTGTGATTTATCTCTCCAAATGTTCTACGTCTAATATGCAAATACGATGGGGCGTTCGAGTCAAACCAGGATTTGTTCTGAATTTCTGCTGAAGGAAGGCGTAAAGGTGGTTGACATTTACAGAAGACTTCAAGCACATCTCCAGATAACGTGTCACTGACTTGACGTGGAAAAAGACGCATCTGATGCACGTGACAGGAACCCGGCTGGGTGTTATCGCCACATCCCCTGTACAGTCCTGACCTCGCTCAATGTGGCATTTCCACATGTTACAGGAGTTCCTGGGAGGCCGGTGTTTCAGACGTAATGACCCTGTTTATCTGTAGTCTCACTGAACATACACAGCTTACAGAGCGACGGTAATATAAGCAGACCCGCGTACTCTCAGGGTGTCTCGGCTCTTCATGCTTCCTGATCACAGTCGGTCATAAAGTGCTCCGTCATTGTTCTAGTGCCATCATTTAATTAACGTCTCATCTGTTCAGTGGAAGACTTTTAGTGGACTCGCCCTAATAGCTCATGAAATATCTCCTGAAACGTCCCGTCCCTGAAAGCTCTGCTTGTCCTAATGCGAGCGGCGCACTGATATCATTTACATCTTATTTTTGCAGACGCTCTCTTTCCTGGCAGACCCGGGAGGAAGCGCTGTGAGAATTATGCGCGGAGAAAAATCGAATGTAAACCGCAGTCCAGTAACTCAGCTCAGAGAGGCAGGAATTACAGCCATACAATCAGCTCGGAGCTCAGCAGGGAAAAGATCTCACGGACGTATTGATCCCAACACTTCCATGTCATTTAAAGAAGTATTTATATATTTCTAAAACGTGTGAAAGTACAGTATACTGCCTGGATAAAACATGAAGAGGTGTTGTTTGGATTTAAATAAGCGAATGAGTAAGATTGGATAATTATACTGTGATTAATGTTTCTCATCTGAAACAATTCTTTTAACTGATGCAGTGAGGAGCTTCTCATTTCTTACACAGCCGTGTGGGAAGACGAGTCCCGAGTAACATTTCTGTCCTGAATCAAGCAAATGATCATCATCATCATCATCATCATCATCATCATCATCATCAACATCATCATCATCATAATAATGAGAATAATAATAATAATAATAATAATAATATAATCAATAATAATAATAATCATAATAATGATAATAATAATATTAATAATACTCATAATAATGATGATGATGATTATTATTATTATCATTATTATGATTATTATTAATATTATTATTATCATTATTATCATTATTAATCTTATTATTATTATTATTATTATTATTATTATTATTATTATTATCATTATGATGATGATGATGATGATTATTATTATTATTATTATTATTATTATTATCATTATGATGATTGATGATGATGATGATGATTATTATTATTATTATTATTATTATCATAATGATAATAATAATAATAATAATCATCATCATCATCATCATAATAATAATGATAATAATAATAATAAGCATCATCATCATCATCATAATAATAATAATATTAATAATAATCATAATAATAATAATATTAATAATAATAATAACAATAACAATATTAATAATAATGATAATGATAATAATGATAATAATAATATAATAATAATAATAATAATAATCATCATCATTATCATCATCATAATAATAATAATAATAAAAAACCTGTGTTTAATAGTCACAGTAAGAACATTTACACACACACACACACACACACACACACACACACACACACACACACACACACACACACAGTATGATGACTCACAGGATTGGGACTAAACAGCTGTGTGTCTCGTTAGTGAGACTCATCAGGAAAAAGGCTTCAGTTTGTTAGGGAGCGTAAAGAGCGATGGAGAAAGGTCATGTGACCTGATGAGTCCAGACTGAGTCTATTCCAGAGTGATGGGCGTGTCAGGGTGAGAAGGGAAGCTCATGAAGCGATGTCACATGACCACCTGAATGTACTGAATCACCAGCACATCACATCTGTGGCTCGGCCATATTGCAGAGTGGTTTTATTCATTAATTCTTTTGCCAATGCCATCAGGTTTTTTGCCCTTCCATAACAAATAACAAATGCAATAGTACTGTATAGTGTGCGACACGGGTTCCTCTGCGGATTTGCACATTCTGACCTCCAACCCTGTGATTTGTGAGGCACCAGTGCTACTCGCTGATCCACCGCCACCCCAGAACTCAACCGTTTTTGACCAATGTTTTTTAAAGTCTCCTGCTGTCAGTTCTGCAGGCGTCCTGTGGGGTTTCTCAGAGCACCTCGAAACGGTCTAAGATTAAACATGCCTGGTTAAAAATCTGTCATGTGTGTAGGTGTGTATAAACAATGGAATGGTGTATTATGGTCAGATTGGACTAAAATCTAATTAAGAGTATCTTTAGTGATGAATTGGGCCGTGTATAAGGAAAAGCCTCATCAAAAGATCATCAGTGTTTAGAGACTGTTCTGTGGCTGCTGATTGAGGAGCTCTTGAGAAGATTGATGAGATCATGAATTCTGCCAAGTAAGAGAATATTTCAAGCCAAAACATCATCACCTCTGCCAAGAGTTGACCACAGAAAAGCGTCCAAATCAGCAGAGAAACGTTCGCGGGAGCAAAATAAATGCTTCCCAATCAGACTCCAGATCTGGACACAGAAACGTTGGACGGCATCAAATATTTTCAATCTCAGTGCAAAAACAGGAATATAAAGTAGCTGGAAATGTAAAAGGTTTTTCCTGTTCCTTCTCTCCAGATCGATTCTTAACTCTCTCTTCATCAATTATTAAATGTATTGGCATCTGAAATAAAAATAAAAAAAAAAGAAAAGAAATGAAAAGTAAAAACACATTAGGAAATGCATATGCTCAAATAAAACTGCATACATTTTCACATGTTTAATATGACTTAGTGCGTAACGTCATCGTCTCATACACACTGTATGTAATGTGTACACTGTACATAGATATATACGTTAGATGGTTTAAAAGTCTTGTGAAGGGTGATGCAGAGGGATCATGGGTACAGTGCTGCTCACATGTTCACAGAAGAAGAGAACAAAGGTGTGATTGCAGTGTGATTGCAGGACTGTTCCAGCGTGGTGCTGAATGAACAGCTCCAGTTAAGCCTCAGTGTTACGGAGAGGGCAGTGTCATGTTTCTACAGGGCGGGGCGATATAACTCAGCACAGGCTGCTACTCATGAACTCATGAGTCTGTTCTGACTGTCTGGTAACACGGACTTCCTCATAGAAACAAACAGAAACTTCCGCTCACTCACTCTGACAGTATTTATCTCGTGAACTCGCTACTGTAGTCTTCTGCCTGTGGTTCGGTGCCAGGATCGAACGTGGAAGACGCCACACCTGCTCCATGGGCTCCTTCTTAAAGCCGGCGCGACTCCAGGAACAGGTTGTCTACTCATTGTCACGCGCAAACCCATGCATGCCGAATTCAAAAGACCCCCAGAACCCATGATCTGCCCCGATCTGCTCTGTTTGATCCAGTCAGTCAGTGCTGACCTGCTCTCTCTCTCTCTCTCGCTCTCTCTCTCTCCTGGGCATGGGACCACACATCGCACTGGAGATGCACCAGCTGTGCCACTCACTTCAGCCTTTCGTTTGCTGATGTTGTCAGGTTCCTGCCTCACCATCTCACTCAGCCCCGCCCCTCTCCACACACACCACAAAACCTCTGCATTTCACTTTGTTTTTCAGTAAAAGAGCACCGAGCCTCCCGCAGTCTGTGCCCGAGTCCTGTCCGAGCCGGAGCCCTACAGCAGTTACCAATGAAGTACAAACGATGTACTTGGTGTTGTTCACAGGGAAAACCCACAAGGCTGAGCTTGGAGTAAGATTAGTACGACGAAGGCCATTATAATTATACAAATCCTGCGTAGATAAAGGTTCTTATGACAGCAGATGGACAAAATCAAACATGATTAAAAGTGGAAGAGCATCTGTGGTGGCTGACATACTGAGAAAAGCACCAAACCCAGAGACTAATCCGTGACAGGGAAACCCCATGTACATCTCAGAGAGTGCACTGAGCGTTCTAAAGCCTCGCTGCAGACGGGCTGGGGTGAGCGACATGGATGTGTTAAGCAGAAGGTCAACTTCACGCAAATTAGCAGCAAAGCTCTGCGGCAGCTACGAATAAACTGGAGGACGGGTGCTGCGCTTATGTTCGTTTCTTTCGCTGTAAATCACTATTTTGATTCCACATTCTCACTCCTACTCACAGAGCAGAGTTCCTGCACCAGCTGGTGATACTCTCAGTGCATTGTTACTGGCCTAAGGTGTTTGCTTTTCCAAAATAGAACAGCGTGAGCCGTTAAATAGGCAAGCGAACCCTCGGAATATACACGAGACTAGAAAACCGTGTAGTTCTAGCATAAAAAACTTGCGTCTGATTTGTGATCAAAAGCCTGGCTTTACATGTGCTCCGTTGCTAGCTCGAGGGGAGATGTGTGGAAATCACACGAGTCCATGAGCAAAACCATGGCAACCGGGAGTAAACCGTACATAGACGCTCCCAGAAGTGACCAGTGCCGAGCAAATCGAGTGAAAAAAAGCTCTGCTCGTGCTTCACAGCGCTGGATTTCTAACCTTGCTCCTAAAGATGGGCTGGAGAACCCTTGGGGCACGAAGACCCAGTGTGACAGGGAGAGTCTCACCCGGTCGAGCTGAAGAAACAACTCTGCACAGCTTTCAGATGCTGGAGCGTTTATATTTGGTCAGTACCTCATACAGGCAGAGGAGGCGCATGCCAAGGAACACATACCCCTCTCTGGCAACGGCACAAACACGAAACAAAATGGAGAGACGAAACAAGAAAGAACTCAGGAGCAGAGCGACCGTCTCTCTCTCTCTACGGTCTCACACATGCGTCTCTGCTCCTCACGCGCTCCTGTCAGGATTCGTCGTCCGAAAGGGGAAACACATTAGGTGGCCGTTAGAACAGGGAGTTTTTTTTCAGGGCATTTGATGTAATAGTGATTTGTGATTTGGACAGCGGGAGTGCTGGAGGTGATGAAAAGTCAACCCACTGCTCTCGTGTCCTGAGTGTGTTCCTGCCTCATGCACAGCGTTCCTGAGATAGACTTCTGGTCTACATCCACCTGGGACAAGACAAAGACAAAGCCTTACTGAAGACCGAAAAAGTAGTCCTCAGCCTCATCACAGGGCGCGTCAGGAGAATGTTAAACTTTTAGCTTAGCATGAACGGACGGCCTGTTACCCCCATTAAGTTTTCGGAAAAACTTTTATCGATGCATTAAAACCAAGTCGTTCCACCTGAAACCTCTCACCTCTCACTTTCAGTCTGCAAAACTTAGCAAAATTTTGCGCAGTCAAAATGTGAAACTTGCCCCGGTCCTTCTGGCAAATTATGATCCATGACATGTCAGAAACGATGATGTATGGGACTCATAATCAAAGGAGAAGAAGAAGAGAAAATCCTGTAACAGATGAAGAAACAGCCTTAGGAGAGCAGAGGAAGTCATTTGGAGATTTGTTGAATAGCGATAAGATCCCTGGCTCGGAATCTGGCCGATGTGACGATATAATATCATTACCATGAGTAATTATGTCACAATACAGATTTTTATGTCTTCTGAGAATATCATTATCATTAATTACACAGACTGAATGTTTTATTTTACTTTTTCCTAATCACCCAGCGAGAAGTTCAGAAATCTCCGGATAAGATGAAAGAAAAACAAAGAGAAGGTTTTAGTGACGGATAAATTAAATATTTAAACGATCAAAGACACACAGGGTTATACGCAGGCGGCAGGAGTTCGTGAGAGGACACGCGTACGAGAAGTCGAGGTGAGAGTTTGAGGTTAGAGTGAAGGACGGACAGGGACAGCAGAGAGGACGGCTAGACTTCTGGAGGGTCTGAATACACACTACTCACTGCTCACACCGATTCACGTCTACCTGCTCAGGTTAAAACACTGAGACGGAAATGCACCTAAATATCACACAGTTTCCACAAGGTACAGAAAATACCCTTTTAGTTATTATTAATAAAATAAAGCCATTCATTAACGGCAAATCAGATCATATTCTGTTGATGATAAGCTTATTCTCTGAGAGCTAACCACAAAACTATGATCGTTAGATAACTCTCCAATCTTTAAAAGGATCTTTATCTTTCTACTCTAATGATTAATTTAAAAAGCAAAAGAAACAGTGTGAACTGAATTACTGAGTTCTCAAGATCCTCACTATTAATGAAAATGTCATTATTTATCATACAGCAGTTGGTCCTGAGCGAGTGATCTGATTGGACGGGAGGCGTTATTCCACACGAGTGCTGAAAACAGACAGTAACGGCACTGTGTGTGTGACTGGGCGTGTCCCAGGTGTTGTCCAGTGGTTAATGACACTGACTATGTGTGTGTGAGTGGGCGTGTCCCAGGTGTTGTCCAGTGGTTAATGACACTGACTGTGTGTGTGTGAGTGGGCGTGTCCCAGGTGTTGTCCAGTGGTTAATGACACTGACTATGTGTGTGTGAGTGGGCGTGTCCCAGGTGTTGTCCAGTGGTTAATGACACTGACTGTGTGTGTGTGAGTGGGCGTGTCCCAGGTGTTGTCCAGCGGTTAATGACACTGACTGTGTGTGTGACTGGGCGTGTCCCACTGGGCGTGTCCCAGGTGTGGTGTAGTCCAGTGGTTAATGACACTGACTGTGTGTGTGTGACTGGGCGTGTCCCAGGTGTTGTCCAGTGGTTAATGACACTAACTGTGTGTGTGGGACTGGGTGTGTCCCAGGTGTTGTCCAGTGGTTAATGACACTAACTGTGTGTGTGACTGGGCGTGTCCCAGGTGTTGTCCAGTGGTTAATGACACTGACTGTGTGTGTGAGTGGGCGTGTCCCAGGTGTTGTCCAGCGGTTCATGACACTAACTGTGTGTGTGACTGGGCGTGTCCCAGGTGTTGTCCAGCGGTTAATGACACTGACTGTGTGTGTGAGTGGGCGTGTCCCAGGTGTTGTCCAGCGGTTATTGACACTGACTGTGTGTGTGAGTGGGCGTGTCCCAGATGTTGTCCAGCGGTTAATGACACTGACTGTGTGTGTGAGTGGGCGTGTCCCAGATGTTGTCCAGCGGTTAATGACACTGACTGTGTGTGTGTGACTGGGCGTGTCCCAGGTGTTGTCCAGTGGTTAATGACACTGACTGTGTGTGTGACTGGGCGTGTCCCAGGTGTTGTCCAGTGGTTAATGACACTGACCGTGTGTGTTTGACTGGGCGTGTCCCAGGTGTTGTCCAGTGGTTAATGACACTGACTGTGTGTGTGAGTGGGCGTGTCCCAGGTGTTGTCCAGTGGTTAATGACACTGACTGTGTGTCTCGGTGTGGGTGAGAGTCGGTCTGGACGGTCCGCAGTACTGAGGAGAGAGCGGCTGCCTGACCACGCCCACATTCACACCCAGTCACAGACGCACTTTCAGCAACAACACACATCTGATAACGTCACGTCGTCTTAAACAACACGCCTCACGTCTCTGCACTAATCACTTCTATATACTTCTATATACACTTCTAATCAGTGTAAATCTGCAGTGAATCTGGTGAGTTTCTCAGGACCGTCCTCCACCTCCAGGGTTTCTTCTCCTCAGCTGTCGCCTACAGAGAACCGCTCAGAGTTTAACACCACTCTCACCTCCTGTTCATTACGCTAACTGTCGCTCGTCAGCTCCGCCAGGCGCAGAAGGAGATGTGTGGGCGGAGCTGAATAACTTGTTACAAACAAGTTACAATCAAATCATGTTCTGTTGATAGTAAATGGTGTTTGTGGAACTGCTGTATCACACTGAGGTCTGTGACATCCTCAGTACTCCGCCCTCGTACCTCTGTCCGCTTCACAGATGCTCTGATATCGTTTCCCAGCCGTCTGTAATATTGCTTAATTAACCCACTTTCCAAAAAAATGGAATTTTTTTAAAAGAGAAGTTAAAGATTAGGGGAATGCGCTCTCACTGGATTAATGAGCGCTGTCTCTGCACTGGAAAAGATGGAGATGTTAGAAAACTGGGTGTGAAAAGCCATAGCAAAGGAAATAAGCGTTACGTGAGTGATGAAGGTCGATATTTTTAGCCTACGCTGAGGATGAGGTGCTCACAGGTCAAAGAGAACAAGAGCTCTGGGACATGAGCAGGATTTTTTTAGTGCTCCAGGCCAAAGGAGCGGGTCTGGAGATCAATACTTATAAACCTTATTATGTTTCTGCACACAGACTACAAATACAGTCCTTTCTGAAAGCGGGTGAATGAAGACAGGCTTTAACATGCGTGGATAAAAAGAGCTTTAAAAGCGTCCTGATTGGAGATGATTGCTGTGGAATGTCGACGTAAACACAGACAGGCTTCAATTTGAGACGCCGCTGGTGTACATAAGTGGAGGAAATCATTCTACAGTATTTCTGTCCAACATAAATAGACTTTTTTTTCCCATCGCTGTCAAATGTAATATAGTGTAACATAAAAGCAGGAGACAATTTATAAATGAAAGATAAAAAGTTGATGATGCTGTAACTGAGAAAATGACAAGCACTGAAATGTACTGTAGCCGCGCACCTGTACAGGAGTCGAGTCTGTTTAATGATCTCAGACAAAACAGCCTTAAACTCTCATTATCCCACAGCATGCAGAATAGCACTCGATCCAGCGCCGAGGCTTATTTTATATAATATTTATTTTATATTCAGATCATTTATTTTATATTCACGATTACTCGAGAGCAACTTAACGAAGTCACAAGGTTCCTCATAGAGGTGACGGAACCGTATC
Organism: Clarias magur; assembly: GCA_013621035.1. Taxonomy (NCBI): domain Eukaryota; kingdom Metazoa; phylum Chordata; class Actinopteri; order Siluriformes; family Clariidae; genus Clarias; species Clarias magur. The sequence goes on along the minus strand of QNUK01000744.1, from coordinate 249,260 downwards.
GTACGTGTGGGAGTAGGAGGAAGCTTTTAATTCTTCATTTAAATAATGATTTCTCAAACGAAAGAAATAAACCTGAAGTTTGTCGAGCTGTAAGGATAGGAGATGAAAAGTGTGCGGACGTGTTTCCTTCAGAGGACGGTCCAATGAAGCGTTTAACCAAAACATGATGACAGGAAATTCATTCATTCTGATAATCAGCCTTCACATCTCCAGAACATTGGACAGCGACACATGTATAATAAAGTTGTTGTATTAGAAACTCTCAGCATATTATCATGTTACTCTGAGCCGAGTAGTCTCCAAAAACACAAGAGAAGCTGCTGTACCGTGAGCTCACCTGTCCAGGCGCGCGCTGCACACACCTGACTTCAGCCATCTGAAGCCAGTGGAGTGCTGTGGAAATCCTCCCCGAGTGTCGCTCTGCACCGGGTTGCAGCTCACGCAATCATTTTGCCTCTGTTTCATAGTCATGTAAAATAGAGTATTAAAAGCTAATGCACAAGACCAGGAGACAGTGATGAAGGGTAGAGCTGTACAGCACCCGGCTGGGATTCGAATAAATCATTCATGTGTAATTTAGATTTTTTTAAATGTCTTTTTTATTACCTTGATATTGTATGAGAACCGGGACTGGTGATGAGATTTCTGGTGAATGAAGGCGTGGAAGTGATTGACATGTAAACATTCAGAGACTGACTTTAGCTGTACACACACTCATTCACTGACACCACTTTCACATTACAGGAAGTCGGCTGGGGGTTATGGCCACGCCCCCGTACAGTCCTGACCTCGCTCCAAGACAGTACCATGTTTGAGCCACTAAAGGAGTTCCTGGGAGGCCGGCGTTTCAGGTGTGAAGAAGACAGACGGTCTGATCGCGGCTCCGGCGTACTGAGAAAACTTTCTACCCTGACGGTGTCCACGCTCTAGTGACACACTGGGCTAAGTGCATTAGTGTCTCAGGGGATTACTGATTATTTCGAGAAATAACGGGAACGCTGTTCTGTTACCCAATCACAAATACAATCACAAATCCCGCTTTGACCTGAACGCCCCTCGTATTTCACACAACCGTGGACCGATGGAGCGGCAGGGCGATTTGCAACGCAGTTAATCATAATACACATCTGTGATGAACAGCATTCAGTATATTTTATGACATAATTAATAAGAACAGATGAATATAATATCAGACAGAAGGAAGCACTTAGCTGCTACATTTCTCTACGATTTAGACGTTTATGTCAGTTTGTCACATCTATCTGTGTAGAGTCCATGAAAGCATGTAGTACTTCTTCTAGAGAGGGAACGAGTGCGAGTTTAGAGCAATGTCATAAGGCTCAGAGCTGCTTTCAGTGACATACGAGGTGTAGGAGGTGGAGTAGGCTTTAGACTGAATGAAATGTCATTAGAGATGAACACGCACTCAGGACACGTGTCCCCCACCCCCACTCAGACCGGGGAGGACCTACAGTATCCTCCGACATCACTTCCTGCTTCGCTCCTGTTCTAGAACGTTTAATCAAGCATTAATTGTGAAGTCTTGCCTTTCCGAGCCCGGTGTCCGTTCTGGGCTTCTGATTCATTCTCATATCGTTCGGTTTGTTCTGTTCCTCTTCGCCTTGTTTACATTATTGACTGAGTTTCTAACCTGCATAATGCCTTTGATCCTGGATCAAATTTCTGTTTTGTTTGCCAAGATCTGTATTAAAACCTCACTGCACACCGGCACCGGCTCTGCATCTCAATCCTCCTCGTCTCATATAGGTTCTGTATTCTGCTGGGTTTTAAGTTATAAAGAGTTACATGGACCTTCTAACTGTTTACATGCTTTTGGAAATAATCAGACTTGTAAATGCAGGTTCAATAAATGTAAACACTAGGAAAATGAAAAAAAAAAAAAAAAGTGCAAGACAAAGCACAGGATAGTTCTCACACCACCTTCGCATCGTTCCTTATCTCAGACCGAGTAACATAAGGTCTGAACCGTAATGTTCTGTTTCGACGTCTTGCCATTTTACAGCAAGTTATTTAAAGTACAGCCATCATTTTCATAGCACTTTTGACTTGTTTGCACGTGAAGTGTTTTACGGAGTGACAGGTAGTCGATGAGAAAGTGGATGTGAGTGCAGGTTATACTTTATTACATGAAGTAGAAAAAACATCTGTGAATGTACAGAGGAACACGCAGGTCATGAACAGGACAAATAAAGACAAACGCTACACAATTAGTGCTGCGCCTCTACTTACGTACTGGAGGCTCAACCAAAAACAGTCCAACGTGTCCAAATGTGTCGAAAAGTGAGTCGATCCCCATTTACTCTTTAGAAACTTTACAACAGACATAAACATTTTTACAGACTGGTACAGAAAACAGTTCTGGTCTTCAGGACTTAGAGTTACGTAACTCATCAGGTAAAATGACATTATGCATAATGAGGGGCGTGGCTAGCAGGCATTGCAGGTGTCAAACCGCTAGCTCTGTCTGCTATCACTTTAGCTAACCAGCTAACTGTAATCAGTGTGGTTTAAGTCACCGCAGGAACTGTAAGTGACGGAGCGTCGGGTACGGATGACAGAGTGCAATCAAATGTAACAGTAGAATATAAATCTATAATCGATTTTAATGATAATGATAGCTATGCTAGCTAGTTTGTGGCAACTGAGGAACGTATGGGAGGTAGTAAGTCAGTAGGTAACATAGAGACAACCGCTCTTCATTAAACGTATGGATGATGGATGATGTCACCGGCCGGTTGTCCAGGTCTTATTCAGTCGGTGGAATAAACGAGTCACAGGCGATTGTGATTATGGACGCGTAAAGTGCCGGGGTTGATGGGTAATGTAGTTTCTCAGGCCTGCACTGCTACCATGTCACATGTACGATTGAAGAAGTTCTACACCTGGAATCTGTAGGTGCTCAAGTGAAGAACTTGTCCAGTCTCTCTCTCCCCGTTCTGTTTCCATCTGCACCTCTAAAACTAAAGCGATCAAAGACACACAACAAAAAGAAAAAAAGCCAGAAAAGATACAGTAAACTATTATTACCAGTGAAAGACACTTTCAATACTAATAATCCGAAACTTAATCCTTATTGCATGTAAGGAAAAAAAAACCCAGCAGCCAATCAAATGGCCAGTCGGTCTGTTTACACCGCGTGTGACGCAGCCTGTGAAAACCCAGCTAAAGTCATGCTTTGTGATTTATTGTTTTCTACATAATATTTTTTTTTAATGCAGAAAAGAGTGAGTCTCACACACACACACACACGCACACACACACACACACACAAACCTCCACAGACTTTATCTGGGTCACACATTGTGTATGAGTAATTATATAGATTTTTTTATCCCTTTGTACATTTCTTATCCAACACAAATATAAATGTTTACTTGTGGAAGCATGTTTACGTGCGCGATGCCGGACCGTGATGCCATGATTACATGTTGTCGCTGGCATGCGAAATGTATTTCGGAATATAATAACGGCGTCGACGTCTTTCCTCATACACTTTCATACAAATTCCAGCAGGATAATTACTATTCTTCGGGATTTTCATTTTCAAGAACACTGTTCATTTCATTTTATGTTTATTCTGAATTGCATGGAAACGTTAGGTGGGCTTTTATCAGGAGAAGGATATGAAACATTTCTCACCGAGTCCTGCTCCTACTGTAGTTGGCGTTAGCGGTGTAGCGGCAATGGGCTGGAGCAGAGATGATGAATGTAATTTGTCACTGGAGAACAAAGTTTCCCACATTTGCATTGGTATTTTTTTTCTCCTGTGGCACCAGGGAGCTATTTTGAATCTCAGGGAAGAGTGAGTGGGTGTGCATAATGAGTACAGCCAATATGAATTCTATTGGAAAGAGAGAGAGAAAAAAATTAAGAGCTTGCAAAAGCATAAAAAAAGAACTCAGGGACCCTGACACCAGCAGTGTTTTATAATATAACATGCACTTGGCCTTGACACAGCACTAGATGGTACACTATCAATCTGCTGCACTTCAAGCATCATTTACTAGTAAAGTAATGAAGCAGCAGTGCATTATATAATTATCCACCTTCTGCAAAGTTTAGAGAGCAACCAATTACTAACTCGAGTGTTAGTCGAGCAGATATCCTGCACATCCTGTAAGTGGAGCTGGCTCGAGGCCGAGACTACAGCAGGGAAAAGGTTAAGGCAAGTCACCTTTATATAAACACAGAACATTTAAAGTACAAGACGTGTCGGGCAGCGCGCTGTACGCTAGCCATGGGAGCCGATAAACGCTCCGTTATGGATCTTCGTGTTTGAGTAAACCAGTGGATTTATTGATTAATACCCGGTTTACCTGCACAGTGCAGTACAGTGCGTCTGTCAATCAAAAACAGATTTCAGGTACATCACCATCGGCCTGGGTCGTTATAAATGTTCCTGCTCTGCACACCGACTGTAACGTTTGTCACCCGGACCGCGAGTACAATGCAAGTAATCAGGGTCAAAGTCCGCAACCCTCGTTCCATGCAACAATTCACTCCTAAGTTCAGCTGAGACTCGAATGAATCTCCTGCAGTCCCGCTGAGTGAGATCAAGTTCATGGTTATGGTGTATTTAAGACAAATTCGACTCCTTCCTTTCCTGGTCTGTCATACGGCTGTACAGTTAAACCTTGGATTGGGAGCATGATTGGTTCCGGAAGCGTGCTTGTGTATCAAAACACTCATATATCAAAGTGAATTTCTCCAGAAGAAATAAAATCAGCTTAAAATGCATAAAATGATTCGTTCCACAACCCAAAAATATTCATATAGAAATAATGAACACAAAATAAAATGTAAAAATTAAACACATTAATCTGCACTTTAGCTTTGAAAACAGTCATGGCTGCAGTAAGATGAGAGAGGAGACACACACACACACACACACACACACACTGAGGGAATCACTGGTCCCTGTCTGGTTACTGGAATCTTCTTCTTTTTGTGTAACTTTAACAGTGAACCTCTGTAATGTCACTGCTGTTTGCCTCCTTTTGAGGATTTGGATTTGGATCTCCTGCACTGCTACAGACTTAAACCTGTTTTTTTCATGGAGGCCGTTGTTGCAGGTCAGTTACTACATCTGGACACAGAATAATAATTAAAAATAGTCCTTTATGCGTGCACACACATGGTCACAGTGTTATACTAAACAGTACTACTACTCAAATGAGGTGGGGGTGTGAATTGCCCCAGCAGGGGGCAATTGTATCACCCTAAAAATCCCACAGATTTAATATTCAGAGACATTTTGACCGATTCTAGCACAGAGCGAGAATCTCGTAGAAAGGTGAAATTTTCCATATTTGAAGAGGCTTGCAAGCTGTGTCAGAACATACTCCGCACAAGGGTATTAGTTTTAGTTTTATTAGGGAATGGGGGCTTAGCGTGACTTTTTTAAGGGCCGAGTTGTAAACTGCCCCATCAGGGGGCAATTATTACGCAATGGTAACTTCCATAGGAACTTTGAAACAGGTGCATTTTACTCAGGCAACCAACCAATCCAGTCTTTCGCATTTATCATGATGTTCATAAGCCACGCCCCCTAGCAACATCATTGGCATGCTGTTAGCATGCTGCTAACATGATTAGCATGTTGCTAGCATTATGCTAACAATATTAACATGTCGCTAGCATTATGCTAATTGCATTAGCTTGTCACTAGCATGATGCTAACAATATTAGCCTGTCGCTGGAATTATGCTAACTATATTAACATTTCGAGAATAACATGATTAGCATGTCGCTAACGTGATGCTAGAGTGCTTATCATGTAGCTAGCATGACGTTTAGCTTATTATTTATATTATGTTGCTAGCATTATGTTAGCTAAATTAGCATGTTGCTATCAACATCATTAGAACGTAGCTAACATGATGCTAAAGTGCTTAGCATTTTACTAGCATGACTCCAAAGTTTTGCCATGGCAAGCACCACTCACATTTCCTCCAGTAAATGTTCTTCTCTAGTTGTAGTTCCTATTGTTATATTAGGTATAGTTGTTATAGACGTTATAGTCGTTATTATCGTTATACTTGTTATAGTTAGTATACAGTAGCTGTTATAGTTGTTATAGTTGTCATGCTAGTAAAATGCTAAGCACTTTAGCATCATGTTATATTAGTTATAGTCGCTATAATAGTTATAGTAGTTATAGTTGTTAAAGTAGTTATAGCTGTTATAGTAGTTATATTACTTATAGTCATTATAGTAGTTATAGTTGTTATAATTAGTTATAGTTGTTATAGTTGTTAAAGTAGTTATTGTTGTTATAGTAGTTATATTAGTTGTAGACATTATAGTAGTTATAGTCATTATAGTTGTTATAGTTGTTATATTAGTTATAGTTGTTATAGTTGTTAAAGTAGTTATATTAGTTATAATAGTTATAGTTGTTAAAGTAGTTATTGTTGTTATAGTAGTTATATTAGTTGTAGACATTATAGTAGTTATAGTCATTATAGTTGTTATAGTAGTTATATTAGTTATAATAGTTATAGTTGTTATAATAGTTATAGTTGTTATAGTAGTTATATTAGTTATAATAGTTATAGTTGTTATAATAGTTATAGTTGTTATAGTAGTTATATTAGTTATAATAGTTATAGTTGTTATAATAGTTATAGTTGTTATAGTAGCTATAGTTGTTATATAATAATAGTTAATAAATGTAGCAGTGAAATCAATTACCATGACAACCAGTATAGACTATCCTGATATCCTAAAATAAATTAGTGCCTTCGGACACTACAACATAAACATCATATTATGATATCTGATGTAATTTCTATCTAAGTGAACTTTGAACTGTGACTTTATTCTGCACACTGTCTTGCCCAAGACTAGACATGGTTTCTATATTTTACTTCTTCTACATTTCTGATTTGTAATTGTTTTTCATATTTCAAACTTTATATTCTTATAGAAAACTCACCTTTTCTTATTGATTGTATAAACGTTTCACTTCATATCATACTATATGTGGCCAATAAAAATTAGAATTTGATGGGGAAACTTTAGCAAAAATTTGCCTCATTTTATACGAGCCTTAATCAGTCTGGGGAACTGTTTTCTTATTTAATTTAAATGCTAACTACGTTGTGTACGAGGAGCTCGTAGCAGACAGCCGTTTGACTTGACAGCTTTTGCTACCAGACTGAACCTGAACTGAAAAGATTGGATGATTATTGGATTCTCCTAAACGACTGTACTGGTGTTCATTCATCAGTCAAAGGAAGCATGGCGCGTGGTTTTCATGGATCTGCGACTTGTGTGGCATTGGGTGTAGCTGACAGTTTGTAAGAGGAAGCGACAGTTTGTTTAGCTGCGCATATGGCGACCACAGCTGTGCAATACCCAAGCCATTTGCTGCATTAACGAAGGCCAGGGGTTTGAACAATAACTAGGATTCATTTAAAAATGACGCAAATAAGAAGAGATGGCGTCCGTTCGCAGAGCTTACAGAGGTCCAGGATACTGAAGCAGCACTGCCGAATTCATATCAGTACGCCGCTTCCTTTCAACTAACGCCAGAGAGACTATCAGGAGACGTAATGCACACTGATGCAAATGTTCTTTACAAGCCGTAAGACTCACTTACACAGGGCTCGGTACTCAGGCTTATTATGTTCCATTTGTTAGAGAGCCTAAAGGACGCAGTGTTGCTTTAATCATCTCTGCCTCTTGGATCTATTAAACCTCTATTTTACCTTTAAATCTCAGGAGCGGTGCGTTTCACAAAGAAACAACAGCATGGTTTCCACGAATCGGAGGAGGAACGGCAGGGTTTTCTTTTGGAGCGACTAAAGATTTCCGGCTCATATTAGGGTCATCACTTCGTGCGTGTGTGTGTGTGTGTGTGTGTGTGTGTGTGTGTGGGCTATAAATAGCCTCCGCTGCGTAACGATCGTCCTTCACCCAGGGAGACCTGCAGGTCGTCCAGTCAGTCGGAGGGTCGCGCTTACATACATGACCTACGCTTCTCCTTCCTTTAGCCCTGAGCCGCAGCGCTGTTCCCTTCAGAACCTCCTCCCAGGGTTTCTATCATGTCCGCACTTTCACCAACTATGAGCTTTTTTTGCAGACAGAGTCAGAGACACAGACAGAATCGGTGAGCAGAAGTGATGCTTTATCATTATAAGTTCAACAGGTTTGAATAAGATCCTAATAAATTACTCATGCCAAATGCCAGGTGTATTTGTTTTGCAGTGACTCCGTGCTTCACATATTCTTTGTTCAGGTGAGTGGAAAGCTATTACAAACACTGCTTGGCCCACAGCTTCCCGAATAAATCATGTTTTCCCCCACGGGTCACTGGACCTGCACCGAGTCTCTAATGCAGCTCCACAGTTCGGAGACAATTTCCTCCTGTCTAATTGCACTCGGCGTCAGATTGCTTAGTGATTTGTTTGTGCTTGTGTGGCCAGTCAGCAACGTGTGTGTTTCAGGTGCATGGAGCTTTAGAGCACAGCAAGGGTGGCGTGAAAGGTTCGACTGCAAGACGAGAGTAGACGTTTTCTTACAGTTCGGAGGAAAAGAAACAACAAAAGTCTCACAAAAGAAGCAAGAAATTGTATAAACTACTTAAAGGTCACACAACTCTAAAAAAGCACAAATTGCTTTTTCTATTCAATTCATATTTATTTTTTTATATTTTGGTGTACTCTGAGGGTGTGTAGTCGTTGCATGTGTACTTGTTGCATGAGGAAGAAGAAGAGATGACAGAAGAACAGACCGTTCCGTTGGGTGACGGCGCCTGCTTTGCTTGAAATGGTTTACGATATACGATCATACAGCAGATCTGTTAAACAGCCAGCGTGTGCTGCAGGTCCCGAGTCCCTGTCTCCACATCCGCTGATCTTTACTTTAGTGCCTCTGTGTGGAAACACACTTCAGTAATTCATTAACACATTTTCCACAGACGAACTGAAGCAAACCAAGGTCGGAATCATCGACACTAAAACGGAGCGCACTTCTGTCTAGCCAGGATGTCAAGCGTGTCCTTCTTTACCTTTCTCTTTTCACCTCGAGAGCCTTTCTTATCGCGCTGTAATGAGCTCTTGGCTGCACTCACAGGTGTTTGTTGTTGTGTCCTGCCCTTTGCTGAACCCCTCGTTCCTGTGAGAGCCCTGGAGATGATCCGGCACCGGAGCAGGCTGTGGAGAAGTGGATAGCACCTCCTTTAAGCATGCTACAGCTAGTCCTCTTCCATCATGCCTCTAATCGATGAATTAAACTATAAACTGCAGCACATCTGCTGTAACTCGTCACTGGAAGGTCACTGCAAGGTCACTGCAAGGTCACTGGAAGGTTCTCGCGATTTGGAAGGAGTGACAGGGTGCAGAATTTCACCATATAATCATTGGGCTGAGAAAGTCACGCCCATGCTCATATTCACACCTCATCCTCGTTTTTCAGCTCATCATTTACGAAGGTCTCAGGTCAGCTACATCTGCACAACAACCGATCAATAAATAAATAACGCTTCTGGTTCTGGTTCTGGTTTATGTGTCTCATGCTCGCTTCAGTTCCTAGGAACCGATTTGGATAGAAGTGAGAGATCCTCGCCGGCAAACCCGACTCTGAATACCAGGAACTTTCTCAGTGTAAATAGCTGCAATGCAACTGTTGGATCGATCCTCGTCTTCTCAGTACTCTGTCCTCTTGCAGGTAATCTCCCCTTCTCCCTGTCTTAACTCTCTCTCTCTCTCTCTCTGTCCTTAATCCCCCCCCCCAGCCCCCCCGCAACACCGACACCGTAATGCATTATTTTTCCCCCCCTGATGTCTGTGCCAGGTCTTTTAAAGTGCTGTAGGCACTTATGTTGTTTGTGATGTCGCCCCATTTCGTCTTTCTTCTGTGTTTCTTCGAAAGTAATGAGCATCTGGGAAAAAAAAATCAAAAAAACAACACGTTGAACATTTCATCTATCATGTAGTTTCTTTCCTCTATAAAGACTATTTTATATTACTATATTTCGAGCCTATGTACAGCTATGATATGTGCACGGCTGACTGACGTTGGTATTCTTTCAAATCAATTCCTTTATAAAACAAGAGAACTGATAGTTTTTCAGTAGAAAATAGTCGATGAAGAGATTTGAGGAATAAGGTCATCTTACAAAGCCTTTCTGAAACCCTTCGCTCCACGATTCTGGTAGACGGGTGTTCGTTAAACTTCATGTAAATGTTGGTGTGCTGTGTCTGATTACCATGCTAGTGGCTAAAGCGGGGATATACTTGCTGTTTCATCTCTACTTAAATAGAGCGATGCAGAGGCGCTTTACTGCTTCAGTCTGTCCTCATCTCTACACCTTCAACGTTCACACGTAAAGCACCTCACATCATCATCATCATCATCATCATCATCATCATCATCATCTCCTCGTAAACAACTCACTAGCAGAGACGAGACTCGTTCTGGGTCCAAACTCTCCTTCTACTCCTTCTCCTTCATGTTGCATCAATCAAAACCAATTTATAAACTCATTTATTAACCGAGCTTAGTGAGTGATGATATGTATTTTACCTTCTACCTTTCTCTCTCTTCCTTTTTTGGTTGTTGTTCATTTTCATTTCGCACTTTTGGGATCCTCCTCACACGCTGCTCTCTCTAACAAGGTTACGTCTCTGTGTGTCTGCTGAAGTATCGTTCTTCTGTTCATTTTAAAACTGCATACACACTCCAATGCTAATGCGCTAAATTAGTAGCTAGCATGCAGGTTTTTACACCTGAACAGGTTCCCGCAACTCTCCATCCACATGAGAAATTAACATAATTAACACAATTAAAGCAGTTCATATGCATAACAGCAGGTGTGTTAAGATGAGTTCATCATGAGTGTGAGTGTGTGTTCACAAACTAATTACAGACATGTAGAGGAGGTTTTGTACATTAAGTTGGCTTCTGCTAAGAACCGCTCGTTTACCCCCTGTGTATGGAGGTGTTTATGAGACTCCGCAGTATAAAGCACGGTTCCTCAAACACTTGACAGAAAATCCGAACACGCTGCAACTGTTCGTTTATTTATTTACATGTGTACAGTGTTATTTTGGCTAATATTTATTAGAGTCACGGAATGTTTTCAAGTGTTTTTTTAATCTGTCCTCAGCCAGAAAATATTCATAAATTAAGTTTCCTGAATATAACCATTTATTAGGTTTCATGTGTAATTTCAGGGTCTCTTAGTTTTTATATAAAGTGTATATATATATATATATTTTTTTTTATTAAACAAACTTAATTAATTGTCATGTTCATATACACAAACATCTATTTTCAAGTTTTTCCCCCACAATATTTTCACATTTTTCATTTGTGTTGATTTTTACTCTGTTTATTTGTTTCTTTCATTTTTTTTATTCTCATGTTATTTTCCTTTAGCAAATAGCTTAATTCATTTTGCTATTAACTTTATATAATGTAATTCACATGTGCATTTTCTTCATGTTTCTCAATAACTGTAATTAAACTGAACAGAAACAGCACTGTGCACAATTTCTCCCCACAAATGATTATTTTAATACTCTTTATAATGCACAAATATATTTTATTTATCATATACAGCGCACCATAAACATAAAGAAAACCTAGACTCTCACGTGTATATTCACACACACACACCATCACACCTGACACACTGGTGATTTTTTCCTCCTCCTCACTAATGGGAAGTCTGGTGTGTTGTTGTGTGCAATACCAGCGAAGTCCAGCAGAGGCGCACTTTCTCTTCTGATCAGAGCTGTAACTCTTTCTGTTCTGATGGATACCTGTCAGTCTTGGGTGAATAAGTGCCAGTTTTTATGCTTTTCAGTAATCCTGCACTCTCACTAATAAACTACATTTTACATCTGATCTGTGAAAGGAAGTATATCAATCAATCAATCAATCAATCAATCAACATCCCTCTACATGCTTCTGTTCACCACCTCCTGGTCCAAGATCTAACAACACGAAGTCACGTGACTCATAAAGTAACAAATTAAACAGAATGTAAAAAAAAAAAAAATGTATCAAATCCTGCGCTACATTTTTGACTCATTTGAAGAAACAGTTCACATACAGCAACTGCGCATGCGCTTTAACACATTAACGCATATTATCATTATTATCATTATTATTATTGTTATTATCGATGTATCCGGTAGTGTTCCTCGCTTCACAGAAGCAGCAGGTCCGGTCGTGGCGGAAGTGACACCGGCTCCACGGTCCCGCGGCGCTCTGGAACTCCCGCGCGCTCAACACACTTAGCCAAACAATTAAGGGACATTTCCGGTTTCGCGCGAGCCTGCAAGAAATATCCTTTAATTGTAAGAGTAAGAGTGTAAGAGTATCACGTGACTCTCCGCTGCGTCTCCATGCAGAAGTGCGATGCGCTGACCGGAGCGCGCGCGCGCACACACACACACGCACGCACGCACACACACACACACACACACACACACACACTTTACAAAAAGAATTAAATCACCATCATGTTGGAAAAGTACCATGCAACATAACCCACAGCACACACACACACACACACACACACTGTGCTCCCGGGTCCGTCCCGCGCGCCACCGCGGATCCTCGTGTGCCATCCCGTGCCATCCTTTTACGCGCTGATCGCTTCCGGTGTGTTTGATGAGAACGTTTCCTCCTCACACACTCCTCCACACACTCCTGGATTAAAGAGCTCGGCATCCTGTTCCGCACTTACAGCAGGAGGAGAGAAAAGTTTACCGCTTTGTGGAGCTGCGCGTGTAACAGACTCCGACTCCAGTCTATTGCACACACACACACACACGCACGCGCGCGCGCACGCACGCACGCACGGTCCGTGGAGCTCCGTGCAACAGACACACACACACACACACACACACTCCTACAGTGTAGAGAGCGCTTGCCTGACGCCTCCATGCTCGGGCTCCGTGTGTCTCCGCGCGCGGCTCCGCTTCTCCGCATTAGAGCTCCTCCGCAGTCACGTGGGCCAGAGAGAGAGAGAGAGAGAGAGAGAGAGATCAGCCCCCCCGCCCCCCTCCTCCTCCTCTCCGGTTGCAGATCGTTCATGCCTCTCAGATTCGGCGCGAGACCTGCGGAGAACGGGAGCCCGGATCGCGCGCATTGCACTTATTTTATTTTATTTTTTTAATTTTTATGCATTCTCTTTATCATTAGCCTTTGCATTCCCTGGACACTGTTATTTTTTTTGTTGAAATATCTATCTATCAATAAATAAATCTATAAATAAATAAACAAATAAATAAATAGACATATATATATATATATATAGATATACAGAGGAAGGTGTGTACCGGGAGCGCGCGCGGGAGGAGACGGAGCGCGTGGATGCGCGGTGGCGGCGCGGCGCGCGGAGACACGGAGCGGAGACACGGACATGGAGCTGCTGCTGGTCATCTGCGTCGCGTTCGGGATGCTGCGGTGCGACGGCGCGAGAGCCGACTCCATCATACACATCGGTAAGGAGCTCGGTGCAGCGGTGTGTGTGTGTGTGTGTGTGTGTGTCATGGTTGTACAAAAAAAAAAGCGCAAAAAAGATAAAACACTGATGTAATTAGCGCTCAGAGGGATTAAATGGGGGTCTGATGAGTGAGGAGGAGGAGGAGGATGATGATGATGAATTCAATAAAAAGATTAAGAAAAAGAGAGACACAGAGTGAGACAGAGTGAGACAGAGTGAGACACAGAGACACACACTGGGGGGGGGGGGGCGATAATGCATAAAAATGCAATGAAGTTGGAGCGCAAAAAAAAGGTCTTGCATTTGGCTAAACCTGAAGAATGCATGCATGCGTGTGTGTGTGTGTGTGTGTGTGTGTGGGAGGGCTGAGAACTGAGAACTGACCCCCCCCCCCTCCTCTCCTCTTTTCAAGCTAGAAGCTTCAACTTTGTATGCAACGTGAGAGAAATGTTAAGAAAGGCTTCTGAATCAGTGACTCGGTGAATCAGTGAATCGAGTGAAGAGACTGAGAGTGAGAGTGAGTGCTGCAAAGGTTGTAGGTTTTTTTTTGGAGGTGGTGGAAAGAGAGAGAGAGAGAGAGAGAGAGATGATTTGTGTTTGTACTGTTTGAGATTTCAGGCGTGTATTTAAAACCCAGAGACAAAAAAAACAAAGACGTGATAAATCCTGCAGCCCTCACCCGTCCATCCTTAGACCAGAGAGAGAGAGAGAGAGAGAGAGAGAGACTGTCCTTTTGTCCTTTCACTATTCAACAGATAATACACTGGAGCTGGATTTGAACACACACACACACACACACACACACACACACACACACACACACACACACACACACACACCATTCCAGGCGGTGATTCAACAGAGTCATATTGGATTTGATTCACTGAAATCTTCTTCATCTCTGATTTCGAGGCCTGGGTTTTATTCCCCCACCTGACGTGTCGATCTCTGCGTCGGTTGCTGCTCTTGTCCCTCTTCTCCTCTCGTTCCCGTCTCCCTGGTCAGGTGTGAATCGTTCTTGGTGCAGTGTCAGTGTACTGGAAGTGTTTTATTACCATGTTGCTGTAAGTGTGCGGTGAACGTGCACCACCACCACCACCACCTCCACTACACATGCTGTGAGAGGGTTACCATAAAGTTTGATGAAGAATCAACAGGAGCGATTAAATCGTTACTGGGAAGGACCATACTGGGAATTACATCTGGCCCTGGGCATAAGTCACCTGACCTCAATTCAGGTTTCGTTTCATGCTTCATGACTCATTTGGATCAGAAGCAGAGACAGACGGCTGTGCGTTTGCATCAGGGTCCACTTCATGCGCTGAGCCCTCCAGCTTTATTTAGGAAAATTTTAATATAAAAAAGTAAAGATGTGGTTTCCTCTGAACTTTCTGTGGAATCTGTTATTACGGTATTTTATATTATGTTGTATCAGACTTGTCATTAGATTGCGGCTGGTTTATAGCCAGAGTCCCTGTGATAATGACAGCTTGTGATTCCTGACCTACACTGAGGGAAATTAACAAATGTCCAGCTTTCTGGCTCTGCTACACACACACACACACACACACACACACACACACACACACACACACACCCCTAACCCCACAGTGAGAACCACAATCCCACTACAGCATGATTAGTTCATTAATCACAGGTGAGTAACATGCACCTGGAGGGCAATTAACACTAATAACCAAGAAGTGCGGAGCTGGAGGCTGAAACTCTGCTGCTGTGTGTTCAAGTTCTAACCCTGACTCTCTGCTCTACCGTGTTCACCTGTACTGTGTGAATCCCTGGTCATGGTGTCAGACCGAGCCACGATTTCGGTTTAGTTTTTGTTTATTTGTGTGTAGAGCAGTTTAACTGTGCACATTGTCACAATGCAGCTTCCTTCATGTCTCCTGTGTTTGATTCATGTTTTACTCAGATTATTGCTGCTTCTTGTTCCTGCAAGTATTTTGACTTTCACGATCATTCTTGAATTCAGTTTGGAATTTAATGAAAGAGAGAGAGAGAGAGAGAGAGAGAGAGAATAAATTGTACTCGACTAATCATTAAGTTTAAAGACAATGTTGAGGCTTGTGTTTGTGAACACGACCTCAGGAGAGGATGCGAGAGAGTGCGGCATGGACGGCGCTGGAAATCAGAGCAGTTGGTGGTTGTCTATCCTAACTGCTCATGTTTGTAATTTGTTTATTACGCGTTAATTAAAATGCTAATTAATCCAATAAAAAGTGGCTTTTAGTGCATGATTGTGATTTCAGTAGAACTGAAATAAAATCCTTAACTTCAAATTTTTCACGTTAAGAGGAAATTTCAATTTAATAGTGATTGAAAAACACGCAGAAGATAAAGGTCTTTCAGCTCCATCCCTCACACACAAACACACACACACACACACACACACAGACAAATAGAAGGTATAAGTAGTGAAGTCCATCTAGATACACACCTGCTATAACACGTGTCCTATCTGCTGCTTGCTCTCGTTGTCACACGTCGAAACTTGAAAGAAACCGAGGAGAGAGAAATGTCTCTGTCCTGAACATTGAGGCTCTGACGGAAACCGGAGACGCTGTGATTTCTCACCCAGGCTTCACCTATCCAAACCCTGTAATTGGAAGGGTGGAACGAGCAGATGCGACACATCCATTCCCACTAAATAAGCTTCACGCTGCAGTTGCAGCTATACATCACCTCGGCGTATCAGCCACCTGGAGAACGGCGAGAGCAGGCGGCTTTCTGTTCCACCTCATGAGGAAAAAAAACAACAACAACAGAATGCTACAAGCTAGTTTAGAGATTTAATATTTAACATTTCACAACGCAGGTTTGTTGAGCCTCAGTGTGCAGGCTGATGAGTTTGCGTAGCATAAATATTTCAGGTTCAGTGTGACGCGGCTCCTCGCATCTTCCTCACCTGCTCAAAGCGAAGATGTGATCATTTCCTATGTTTTTTATTTATTTATTTATTTAATTTATTTATTTATTTATTTTTAACTAAAACATAAAGTTCATAGCTGCCTGGTCGCTCTCCGTGGTGCTGAATTCCCAAACTCCAGCAACAAATTCCACCAGCTTGATTATTTATATTTGAAGTTATTTTTAAACACTGTTTTTGTCTTCACTCTTGTGACCTTCAGGCCCGAAAGAGCAAAATGTTCAGAATTAACTGACACGTTGCACATGAGGTCAGGACTTCACACGCCAATGTGAGGCATCTCAGATTAGGCAATTTAGAGTCCCTGCTCCCCCTACAGGGTGGGACAGAAAAGTGTACTCTGTTGTTGTTTATTGTTGTTCCCTGAGAAGTTTTTTTTTAGCTTTAATGTGTAGCTGATAGACGTAGGAAGGAAACACAGACAGAAACAGGGACAACAGATGGAACTCAGACGCTGGAGCTGTGAGCAGACGAGGCGATTTCGATGTAGCGCCTCCTACAGGTTTGTTTTTAGGGCAGTAACACAGATGCAGGTGCGCTTCCTGATTGAACAGGTTCCTCACTTCATTTTCATGATTTATTGTAATAACTCCACAGGTATTAAATTATTCACGCTGAGTCTCCACTTCACCGCTTTCCTCAAAGGCGGAAAAAATCAATTGGCTCGATTTGAAGTCGTGACCTGGCGAGTAGCAAATAAATAAGACATCCTCTCTCTCTCTCTCTCTCTCTCTCTCTCTCTCTCTCACTCATTCACCCCTGAAGGCGCCATCTTCGAGGAGAACGCAGCGAGGGATGACGAGGTCTTCCAGCTAGCCATCTCAGACCTCAGCCTAAATGATGACATTTTGCAGAGCGAGAAAATCACACACTCCATAAAATTTATTGAGCCTAACAACCCCTTCCAGGCGGTTCAAGAAGGTAAGTGAATTGTTATTCTTGGCTTTATGGATTTGGTAGCTGATAACGTTGTCCATCAGAAGGTACGGGCGCTATAAAGATTTAATTAGACAGATTGGGCTTTGATAGAGGATTAGTGCTAGGCTAAGTGATCGTTTCCATAGATCCCACTAAACTGGTTGTTGATGTTGTTGATGTGGAGGTGGTGGAAGAATCAGGGCCAGGGTGTTTGATGACTCTGCTGTTACGTGATTGGTTGGTGCTGATGAGGTCGTCTTATTGCTAGCAGAGTTACAGTGAGGTTTATCCTGCAGAGTCTTTAACTGAAGTCTGAGCTGAAATAAATCTTGTACACATTGGTGGAAGATCAAGCATAAAGATTAATGGGTGAAAGGATCAGGGAGGAGTTTTTAGACTTTTTTTTTTTTTTAAAGAAAGTCACGTCCCAGAGTGAAAAGTTAAGAGTCTTAGAGTTTTGTGAGGACGGGATTTGACAGACAGGCGTTATTGCTTCATTGCTATGTTTCAACTAGCGGCGTTCCGGACAGAAGTCTGGCAGGAAGTCGAAATTTACTCGATAACTATTTTCTCTGTAATTGCAGTCGAGGCTTTGTAATGGTGGAGATGCGAGGAAAAGGAATGTGATGTTATGAATGCTATGATAACAGCTAATGACACGGAGTCTGATGATGATGATGATGATGATGGTGATGATGATGATGGTGATGATGGTGGTACTTTAATGGATTTCTTTGTACTTTTGTAGCCGTTCTTATCGGCATCCTGTTGAATTAAAGATCCTGTTTGTTGATTTTTTTTTGTCATTCAGTCTTCCATAACACAAAGGACTCTGTTATACAAAGACCTTCAGGAACAAAATGACATCATCAAAAGCAGTCGTGGTTTTATAAAAAAAAAAAACAAAAAAAAAAAACACACAAAAAGAAGAGAGAAAAACTACAGAAATGAGCTGTCTGCCACGTGAGGTGTGTTCTGCATCATCATTTATTAAAAGCTCACACACGTGGACGAGAGCTTCGTTTGTGATGAAAGACAGGAGACAATTTGATCCTGACTGAGTCACTGTCAGGTGCCCGCTCCATCTCAGTGGAGTTTTAATAAACCGCACAATAGCAGAACAATTTTTTTGTGTAATGACGGATGCAGTGAATGCAGGAAAAAAACTGCATTTATGTTTATAGAGCAAAAAAGATTCATCCAGAAAAGTTTCATTTACAAATCAATTCATATAGGAGATTTATACGTATATGTATATATATATATATTATATTACCTGGAATGATTTCTCCTGCTCCCTTTATTATCCTTATTCACACCGGATTAGTTTTCCGTGTGGATGTGTGTGTGTGTGTGTGTGTGTGCGTGAGATGTAATTACTCTAGAGGATTTTCGTCTCCTGGATTTTAGTCTGAATCTGTCGATATGGATTAGGGGCCGAGCGCTCACGAGCCTGGAAGGATCACAACACATTTACTCACCATATCATCTGAGCAGGTGAAATAACGCCAGCTCAAGACAAATGATATACATCAGGTTATAAGGACAAAAGTATTGGGCCAAACCTGCAGTGACATTGTGTTGAGTACGGAGTGGGTCCTCCAGTTGGTTCTGCAGCTCTAACAGCTCACACTCTGATGTCGGAGTGTTTCTGTGTGAGTTCGTGTCCGTTCACTCTGCAGAGTGTTTATGAGGTCAGACTCTGATGTTGGACGAGGACCTGATTGAAACACCTGAATTCAATAATTAACAGGTTTGGCCCAACACTTTTCTCCACTTGTTCTTCATCATATGTGTGTATGTATATATGTATAGTACATGCTATCTGAAGTGGCTTATTGGTTTTGCTCTTTCGCAGGAATGCTCACATTTTTCTCCTTTCTATTGTTTCCAAAACTATAATAGACTCTCAAAGGGATGAGGCGTAAACAGACACCACACTCAGCACACTTCCAAGCTAATGAGTTCTTACATGCTTTTAATCATGTTACTGTAAAGATCAGCAGGATCAGTGTGTGTTTAGTGTGAGTATGGTAAAGTCACACCCATGTCTGTGCGGTTTATACGGAGAACACCCGTCCATCAGAGTAAGTCCTCACTGAACACACACAACTAACCCCATCTGAATATGGTGTTAAAGGATGATGTAGTAGCATCACATGTCCACACGGAGCGCCAGAGTGCTCCTGTCTGGACCCGTGGTATCTCACGTGTTTATTAGAAAAGTAAAGATCCTTTCCGACAGATATCTTCAGGTCAATCCACCATCATCAGGCCTCCTCACACACGAACACGGACAGCTTTAATTATGAAACAAAGATGAAAGAACATAACGTCTGGCTTCTCAGACGCAGAGGAACGCAGTGCTTTACAGACCCTGAGATAAAAGTGTGTATTGTTGTTGCGGTGCAGCAGGTGCTGTGATCTAGACGTACACTATCATTTACACATGAGGTTAAT
>QNUK01000744.1:216952-226952 GCA_013621035.1 Clarias magur | reverse complement strand
CAAATGTTTCATTCTGTTTTGTCTTTGATCTAAAAGCCCATTTTACAAAACTCCTCTCTGGTGCTCCTGTTACCCATGATGCACTGCTCTTACCCTGTGTTCCTCTCACGGATCGTCCTTTAATTCCTCATAATGCTGTAACGGTGGTGCGCTCAACTAGCCACAGGTTGGCAGGCAGCACAGCGCCCCCTGTGGTAGGAGCAAATTATTTGCAAAGTTTGTTTAAAATTGTAAACAAAGTGACATCACTAATAAGACTGTGATACTTAAAAGAATCGTTCATTAGAGCTCGGGCTGGTCGTTGTGTGTGTTGGTGACGATCAGCACTGTGTGTAAAATGTCTCCATCCTGAGTCATTATAAAATGTTAAACTTTTCAGAAAGACAGATTGTTCCTTTCTCACTAATATATTTGAGTTTTACACACACACACACACACACACACACACACACACACACACACACACACACACACACCTGAACAGACTGTTAACAGAAGAGAAGGGAATTTATTTACAGGTTTTTGTATCGAGTCCAAGCAGAATTTTACGAATAAATATCTGGAGGAGAACCTGCAGGGCCGGACCGAGCTGGCACACGATCCGCTCCGCTCCGCCCGCCAGGACCCGATCAGCACCACATGATAACACATAGAGTCAGTAGAACCCAGGAGCGGTGTGTGTGTGTGTGTGTGTGTGTGTGTGTGTGTGTGTGTGTGTGTGGAATTTGTGAATGACAGATAAACAGAAATATCACAGCAAATGAGGAAAAGTCTGTTGATAATAAACTCCAAAATGTGTCAGAAACGCCGCACGTGTCCATACTGTCACGGGAGGACTGAGGACGCGGTGGACCATGACAGAACGGACAACTTTCTGCTAACGCTAGCATTTAATGAGCACACGGTGGACCTTCAGTTAGAAACGGATTCACTGTGGAGTGTGTGTGCGGTTCATCAGTCACATTCAGAGCTTCATGTTTATTCAGAGTTGAGTGAGCAGAGCCGCATGTGGGACGCGACCAAATCACAAACACCTTCAAAGGAGATGCGATACTGGGACGTTTCCAGAGACCCATCATGGTACTGGGGTGTGAATAAGTGCTGGTCATTCCTAACAGAAACCTCTGAATGTGGTTATTTCGCGCTGTGCTCCTGATGCTCCTGATGTTCCTGATGTTCCTGATGTTCGTGTGATCCTGATGAGGACACCAAAGACACGCTGTAGTGGAATTCACCCAGATATCACCAGTTTGACAGCAGAATGAGATAAACACCATGTTCACACTGACTTTGGCAAACTCTTCTCCTCTAACAGAGTCTCTAACTGTTGTTCTCCAACTCACACCAATAGCAAAGTGTTTCATTTCAAAACGGCTCGAATACTTTATTTCAGAAGCTTTAAACATACACGTTTTTAACAAAGCATGACGCGTAGGCGGCAGAGTGTCGAGCACAAGTGCACGAGTCCAGAGGAGCCAATGGCATCGCTTCATTCTGTCATGTGATCAGTGAAGCGACCGAACAGCAGGCTGGTGTGACTGTGTAAAGGTGTTTTTGGAGAACGTTGAAGCAGAGAGTGTGTGTGTGTGTGTGTGTGTGTGTCTTACAGTCCAGCTTTTGTCATGTGAAACCAGACATTATGTGATTTGGAATAAACTGTTTATACTGTAATGTTTCTGATGATCTTCAACAATCTGTCTAATTAGTCGGCTTTGGTGTGAGACGCGCTTCTCTCTTTGATCTCACGCTCCTGCCGCTGCTTTCTGACCCAAAATAACAGTTTGTATTTTATATTTAGTTTCTTACTTAAACTACATCGACCTATTATTGAAGCTAAATCGTGTGTTTATATTCACACAGACACGACTGCAGGCTGATTTCTCCATCGTGATGAAAAGCGCTTTGTAAAATCACACAGGATTCACGCTGAAATAAACAAAACTATTTTAACATAACATTTGAAATAAGTGTTTGTACTCTTTAACTGCCTCGTGACTCGAGGAAATCACACACAGGAGCCTCGTCTATCAGTTCACCTCACTGTTCCACTTCTCCAGTCTGTAAACGAATGTGTATGAAGAGGATCCAGGGCTCCGTATCGTACATCACATTCTATAGACTCATGATGTCACTTCCACACCGCGCGCTAACATCTGTCATGTGTCTGAGCGCCGCCGCTCGATGGACATGCAGATTGTATTTTAAAAATATTTATTGAATTCTCTCCTGTCTGAAAGGTCAGCTGACAGAATCTGCATGAGTTTCCTTGATGCTGAGCTCGTGTAAATGTCACATCACTCACACCGCCGTCGCACAACACTTTTACAACTTTAGCCTTTACGGGCCGGATCACGAGCACAGGACCGACTCAGGAGAATCATTCCGAGTCCAGAGTCTGAATCACTCCGATTCCAGAGTCTGAATCACTCCGAGTCCAGAGTCTGAATCACTCCGAGTCCAGAGTCTGAATCACTCCGATTCCAGAGTCTGAATCACTCCGAGTCCAGAGTCTGAATCACTCCGATTCCGGAGTCTGAATCAATCCGAATCCGGAGTCTGAATCACCCCGAGTCCGGAGTCTGAATCACCCCGAGTCCGGAGTCTGAATCACTCCGAGTCCGGAGTCTGAATCACTCCGAGTCCGGAGTCTGAATCACTCCGAGTCCGGAGTCTGAATCACTCCGAGTCCGGAGTCTGAATCACCCCGAGTCCGGAGTCTGAATCACCCCGATTCCGGAGTCTGAATCACCCCGAGTCCGGAGTCTGAATCACTCCGAGTCCGGAGTCTGAATCACTCCGAGTCCGGAGTCTGAATCACTCCGAGTCCGGAGTCTGAATCAATCCGAGTCCGGAGTCTGAATCACTCCGAGTCCGGAGTCTGAATCACCCCGATTCCGGAGTCTGAATCACCCCGAGTCCGGAGTCTGAATCACCCCGAGTCCGGAGTCTGAATCACCCCGAGTCCGGAGTCTGAATCACCCCGAGTCCGGAGTCTGAATCACTCCGAGTCCGGAGTCTGAATCACTCCGATTCCGGAGTCTGAATCACACCGATTCCGGAGTCTGAATCACCCCGATTCCGGAGTCTGAATCACCCCGAGTCCGGAGTCTGAATCACCCCGAGTCCGGAGTCTGAATCACCCCGAGTCCGGAGTCTGAATCACTCCGAGTCCGGAGTCTGAATCACTCCGAGTCCGGAGTCTGAATCACCCCGAGTCCGGAGTCTGAATCACCCCGAGTCCAGAGTCTGAATCACTCCGAGTCCGGAGTCTGAATCACTCCGAGTCCGGAGTCTGAATCACTCCGAGTCCGGAGTCTGAATCACTCCGAGTCCGGAGTCTGAATCACCCCGATTCCGGAGTCAGCACGCGCTCCCATAACACTGTCTCTCTCTCTCTCTCTCTGTCTCTTTGTCTCTCTGATGTACGGCGGCCATTTTGCACGGTTTTAACTGGCTTAAATGTCACCGGGTCGAGTCTAACGGAGACTCAGCCACAGCACAAAGGCTTCCTTTATCACTCCTGTGGCTAAAAATAACCGGCAGCACCAGTCAGTCCTTGAGGACCGGGACACAGGCTGTATCGCTCCACAGTCAGGACGTCTGAGGGTTGGACAGAAACAGAAAGTGTACAAACAGAGGGTGACGTGTGATAATCCTCTACACGAGCGTGGGGGGGGGGGGATTTCTGTGTTTTCGAGCTTTTACATGAAAGCAGCTGACGAATCAGCCTCGTGTAGCCGAGCTTTAGATACGAACCGCTGATGAAGACAAATAATCAAACAAACTTTAATCACCACACTCTTCCTCTTCATTCTAATGAATTTCTATTCATGTCATCAGATTGACATCACTGACACACACGAGTAAATCTCTGATAATTCTAGAACTTCTTGCTGTTGTCTGACCTCAGCTTCGATACACTACAGTATGATAACGGCTCCACGCTACACGAGCGCGCCGAATAAAATTAACTTCTTCATTTTTGTTTAATTAGAACTTAGTCATTGTTAATTAAATCCTCTAAATAAAACAGAACTCTCTCAGGAAGGTAATAATTTTAACCATGCATAAATGAATAATGATACAAACAAACAAATAAACATAAACAGACGATGCCACCACATTGCTGATCCGGCACACCACAGAACTGTGACCTTTGACCTGTAACCTCACGCACGACGGTTCTACATTCCACTTCAACTCTTCTACAATTCATTATATTTTTGATATTTCTATTTTTATTCTACTCTATTTTATTTTCATTATTTTCTTATTTGTACATAATGTAAATTTAACGTGTTAGTCTTTTACAGTTCAAGTTTTTTTTTCCATATTTCTCTACATTTCTAATTGGTAAAATTCTCTTATTTCTCTTATTCCATACTGAAACTTTCTTCCTGAGGTTTTAGGTCATCGCGGTCGTATAAGCATTTCACTTCGTATCATTCTGTGTATGACTGCGTATGTGACGAATAATTTTGGTGCTCATTAATATTCATGAGCGGGCTGGATCATGCTGAATGAGTCTGAAAGATAAGTATAAAGCCAAGAGGCAAGAAGTATGCTCAAAATAACAAATTGGGAAGTTGATCAGCGAGCTAACATTAGCTTATCCTGCTAAATTAGCGAGCTAACGTTTCAGACAGATCGGTGTTCGGGCCGCTGCGGTGCCGCTGAGCGAGTGTGTAAACACACTAATCCTGTAAATGAATCATCATGTTACTGTAAACTGACCTGCTCTCGGCCAGCGACACACACACACACACACACACACACACACACACACACACACGGCTGGAGATGGGCGCAGTGATTGGTTGAGTGTGTGAGTGATAATGGAGAGGTGTTTTGATCTCATTAGTGTCAGATAACGACGCTGCAGTAATGAAGGAACACGAAGCTCAAGGAGGAGGAGGAGGAGGAGGAAGAGGAGGAGGAGCTCTACCTTCTACCTGACAACAAGCAGCAGAGAGGATCCGAGACCACGGGGCCGACATGTGGACTCAGCACAGACGCACACGTTTCCAGATCAAAGCAACGATTCGGAGACAAAGGAGTAAAACAGTGAGATGTGGAGAACCGCATTGAGTGAAACCCGGCGGTGCTGGGACTGAAACCTCACCCCTTTATCCTCCAGACTCTTGTTAATAAATCACTCCAGTCCAGGTTGTTCTGCGTCACACTGCTGTAACGCTCTCTCTCTCTCTCTCTCTGATGTCATGCCACACCAGAGCAGAACCTCCACTCATCCTCGGTGCAGAAGGTGGGCGTGTCACAGCCATGACGAGGACAAAGTCGGATACCTGGAGTCATAAACGCACTGATTAACATAACGCGATGATCCTCCTGAGACTCGGGCTCTTAATTAATATAAACTATAATGTATATAATCATTTACTGAGCCGGTCTCCAGGGTATGAAGTTAAATATCAGTTTCAACATTAAATTAAAACAGAAAATTTTATATGTTTTTAATTACATTAAATATTGTATGAATTAACTACATTGTATAATAAAAGATTGGATATTGGCTAGCAAGAGGACAACAATAAGTTTATATCTTATAATAAATATTTAACAAATGATAAAGTTGTCCATTGTTTAGAGGAATGAAAGCCGACCGACGCCCTGAACCAGAGTCTCTTACATCCAGAGCATTTAGCCATGACTTACATTTAAACATGTACCAGCCTCATGATCGTACAGTACACAGTGACGGATCCTTTATTTCAGCACAAAATAGACAACATGATGGACTCATTTTCATTTCATTTATAACAAATATACAAACATGACTGAGCAAAAATTCAAAAAAGCGTCACACAGACACAGAAATAGCAGCGATACACACTCTAATGTTTGTATGGGTATTTTATGGACCTGACATATACCCGAAAAAACATATGTCCCAAAAAAGTCTTTGAAGTCTCCTCGTTTAACACACACCGACTTCCATAGAAACAAACACACACACATACACACACACACACACACACACACACACACACACTGTATATATATTGTGACTCATCATTGATGATTACCACTGCAGATCTGTGCTGCCTGAATTTGAAACATCTGAGCAGGATTAGGGATAGAGTTGGGGTTGGGGTTGGGATTGAGGTTAGGGTTAGAGTTGGGGTTGGGGTTGGGGTTAGAGTTGGGGTTAGGGTTAGAGTTGGGGTTGGGGTTAGAGTTGGGGTTGGGGTTGGGGTTGGGGTTAGAGTTGGGGTTGGGGTTAGGGTAAGGGTTGGTGTTAGAGTTGGGGTTGGGGTTGGGGGGGTTAGGGGTGGGGTGGGGTTAGGGGGGGGGGGCTTTGGGGTTAGTTGGGGTTGGGTTAGAGTTGGGGTGGGGTTGGGGTTAGAGTGGGGTGGGGCTGGGGCTAGAGTTGGGGTGGGGTGGGAGTTGGGGGGGGGAGTAGGGGTTGGGGAGGCGTTGGGGTTGGGGGGGAGTTGGGGTTGGGGTAGGGGGTTTGGGGTAGAGTTGGGGTTAGAGTTGGGGTTGGGGTTGGGGTTAGAGTTGGGGTTGGGGTTGGGGTTAGAGTTACGGGTTAACCCTAGGAACTCGCTCAAGTACCCCGGTGGTCCTGGCATTTGAACCCACGACCTTCTGATCCATAGTGCAACATCTTAAGCACGGAGCTCCCCCCGGTCACATGTCTCACCTATCTGCTATGGAACAGAAGTTCTTGTGACGTTCCTCTTTGGATGTTAATGATGTTTCACTGCCCAGTGAGGCGTGTCAGCGGCTCTGGCTTGTTTACCTGCCCGTGTTCATGATTGCTCTTAAAGCGACGGCTCGAGAGTTTCCCCTGATGTCACGTCTCCTGTCTACACACTGACCTTTCCCCGGGATTAGCTTCTCTGCAGCTCTTTCTCTGAGCATTACCTTCAGATATCTGCCCCAGCGCGCCCTGCGGAGTGTCTCAGAGATTTATCTGTGCGATTCACAGTCTGACTGTGAGGCTTGCGAGCAGGTTTGGAAGCTAAAAGCAGATTAAGCACCATCTTCAGACTTCCACTTGTCACTCTTTCTATTTCTTCTCTTCTAACGGAACGGATTCAGACCACACTGTGACTGTCGAATCAGCAGACAGGCAGACTTTGTCTCCAGACTGGTGTTTTTTTCTTCTATTTGAAGCTGACAATAATAAACATGTTCATTTCTCTGCTCTGCATTAAAGCAAATAAATATCGTCACATGCTCAGTACGTAAACACAAACAAGATCAAAGCAGGAAACACTCCAGACCAGACGGGGGAGTAGTGAGCAAGGCGTGGACTGGACTGCAGGACAAGGGGCGGAGCCAGGACTGAAACAGAAGCATATCAGCGTGGGAATCTTATTTGTTAGCTAGTTTGCCGTTCCTTTTATATAAAGCTATATCACTAGCTACCACTTTCTCCAAGCGTCCGTTAGCTTTCCGGGCACGTGGCCTGGCCAGCACGCGGCCTCGCCAACCGATTTATTATTTGTTTACACCTGTGATGGATTTGTGTTTGTGTCAGACTCCTGCAGTCACTGCACCGGGAATTAGGAATGTCACAGTCGAGGCGTAAAATCAATACTTATATGCGTGAAAGAACAGAAAACAGTCCTGTTATTAGCAAAGCGTGAGTGATAAACAAACGGAAAGCGCGACAGAGACGCTGAGAATATCGCCGCAAATTACGCCTCTGCAGCAGCCAAACGCTTCCAATTATCAGATACATGGCCTAACGATCACACCACGCAATTAAGACACCGATTGTCTCGTCACACCAGTGGGTAGTTATTAGACGCATCTCACAAAAGCTTTTAGCGAGGTGCAAGACAAGCACGACCGCATACAGCCATGCTAACAAAGAAGAAGGAGAAGAAGAAAACACTCAGTTAGCACATCGGCTAGCAGCCCTTTCTTACTTCCTGTTACATTTGCATTGCTCAGGAGCGTTCGTGAGTGCTTCCATGTTTATGCTAATCAAGCTGATTTACATACCAAAGACCTAACGCTAATGCTAAGTCGTTGGCGTTACTGCCCTGCGAGAGACAAAAAAACAAACGCCTCTTCAAGCAGCGCTCGTTTTATTTACATATTTACTCCTCTTACATCCGCGTACCACAAACAGTTTAGCGAGAGAGCGAGGTCACGCCTGTCGTGATTAGCGCCGTGATTTGTCCTCTGCACTTTTCAATTACAGTCAGCCGCGCACGTGGAAAATAGTCATGAGCGTGTGAGCAAAGCGTCAAGTGGCACTTCATCTGCCAGGGCGAGGGCGCCAATACTTATTTATTTATAAATAACAGTCTGTCAGCACTAACCGCGCGCTGTAAGTTTACTTCTTTCCGTTTGGTCTCTGAGCGACACATCAATAGAAGAAATAAATGAATGAATGAAACAATAACTTTCTTCGGTTCAGATCTGTATCAGGAAGCGGCGCAGACGTGCGTCACGTGAGTCACCTGCCTGCCTCGTGTTTAATAAGAACGTGTCATGAGATCGCTCACTTTATCGTCAAGTCTATTTTTAAACTGAACAATAATTATGAAGGGCGGAGAAACGACTCGAACGTTTCATTACACCGGGTTTGACCAGATACTTTATTTTTATTCTTTATTTGAAGACTAGAGACATCTGAGCAGTTTTGGTTTTATACAGATCATCAGTGTCTCTCCCTGTCTCACACACACACACACACACACACACACACACACACACACACACACACACACTCACACACACACACACACACACACACACACATATCTACACTGATCATTTATTTCATCAGCACATTAACACTGATTATCGGTTACACTCAGTAAACTAGTTACAGGATCACGGCGACCCGCGGGGTCCAAGCCCTGCCCCTCCGTTCCGGCCCGCATTAGAAAGGCACCAGAACACCCAGTACACCTGACCCCGCCCCCGGATCGGCACCGGACAAACATGCCTGTTCCACAGAGGCCCCGCCCCATGACCCACAGCACCCAAAGGATCCGCTGCAAACATCCTGGTGCCAGACACCACTAACCCTAACCCTAACCCTAACCCCCCGCCCCAGAGGTCCTGCACAGACACAGCCCAGATTCAGAACAAAGACAGGAGACCTGGAACAGGATGTGAAGGTGAAGCCGAATCCACTCTCACCTGCTGCCTGTCTGTCTGTGTTTAATCTGAACACCACGTCATCACTCGTCTTAATACCTCTCTGTGAAATTGACCATAAAAGTCCAAATGGCATTTAAATCCAGAACTGGGCCGATTTCCAGCGGGGAATATTTTCATCTCCAGGAACAAACAGAGCGACAGATGTGCACTTAAATGTCACCACTTTTGTAACATTTACCGCAACTGGATCACAATCTGTGTGATAAACATTCTCTGATCTGTTTATCCTCGTTACGTTAAGCCCTTATTCATCACACATTCAGTACGTCACTGCACAGTGAAATTCTTTCTCCACCGATTCCAGCCCGGGATCAGTCGGGACACAGCGCCCCCTGGAGCAGACCGGGCTAAGAGCCTTGCTCAGGGGCCCTCAATAACTAGAAACACTGACCTTCTGATCCCTCGTGTTCCTGAAACTAAGCCTTGACATCATGATGTTAGACGGAGCTGTCCTTATTTCTAGAGGAAACTTTATTCTGTCCTGTATGATTCTCCCGAGTCTCTTTCTCTCTCTGCCATGTTTTCATGAAAACCACATCACAGCACAAAAGAATGATGAACAACCATCAGGTGACAATCGGGCCCTCGTCACCTGGTACTGTTCAGGTGCACAGACAGAGACTAATACAGCAGGGAAGAACGAACACACACACACACACACACACACACACACACACACACACACACAGACTCAGACACACATTCCTCACAGACTCTGAACACCAGACGTTCCTGGACTCTGAACACCAGGAGACAGAGGATTCTGATGACGTGTCGTGTGATTAATACCCTTCAGCATGAGGCTTTGTGTGTGTGTGTGTGTGTGTGTGTGTGTGTGTGTGTGTGTGTA
>QNUK01000744.1:206952-211952 GCA_013621035.1 Clarias magur | reverse complement strand
CTGCACCGAGGGCGAGATGCGTCGTTCCTTAATAAATAGCGAATCGCACTGTTGGGAACGTGCAGCGTTGGAGAGGAATAAAACACAGCGGGATGTCCATTTGTAGAACAATAACGAGCTTCCGTGTGGCGTCAATAGCGCCGCCTGTCACTGATGAGTTTCCTACAACAGCGTGACACGTGCTGCATATTGTCGAGCTCTTTCTGATTAGTGACGACTTTGTGGTGTTAATTAGACTCGACCGCTCTTCACTGGCAGCGTTAAGAAGGAAGCGTGCGCTCTTTGGGAACCTGCTGATGAGTTCTGCACTCATTAATGTGATCTAGAAACGCTAAAACGGAAAAGAAATCGAGTGTTTTCATGCAGTTTTTTTTACTCTACGTTGAAGAGATGGAGCTCTTGGGAGGTCTGGGATTTAAAATAAGATTCCCAGCTGGAGTGAAAGAAGCCGGACTTTGATTTCAGGCAGTTCTCGGCTGTTACTGCCGGAGCCAGAACGTGGGCAGGTAGTCACGAAAAATGTCAATTATTCGGCGGACCCTCACCGTGGGCTTTCTCACGCGTCCGTCATCCTGCAGCAGAGCGCCGAGAGGGATTACACAACCCCCGCAGTGAGAAAGCACGGACTCTGGGTGCTGATTAACAGCGTGGTTTAGTCCTGTGTAGCCGCGACCTCACCTCCTGTAACGTGTCCGGGATGTAACACATAGAATCTCGGGTTAGTCTCAGAGGGGGAGGAGCTAAAGAGCAGTGAGGAGGAGATCAATCAGAGAGGTGTGGAGGTGGAGTGAAGTCATGTGTCCTCTATACGTGGTGTTATAGCTGATACAGCTGCTCTCAGTCACATCATCATCACCTGCACATGGCAGCACATAGAGCATGTTGTGCACAGCAAAACCCAGCCTAGGGGGCGCTATAATTCAGAAAATAGTACAACCGTTCCTAGCTATTTAGCTAACGTCTTCTATTTTTCTGTGAACGAGCGCCGTATTGTTCAGCTATATGCACGTGTTTTGCTGAAAATAATAAATAGCTGAACAGGAAGTGAAGCCCTTTCTCAGCAGCGAGTTTATAAACACACGGGACACGACGCAGAACCTCACGTTTATTTGCTGCTTAGAAATTCTCAGTCAATATGTGATCAAATGCTGATCAGCTGTAAAGAACCACACACGTTTACATGTAGCCACGCCCACAAAACAAGACGACTTTGATGTGAAAGTGTGAACTCAGTCAATCCATCGCTCCTCCTTTTATAGGGCGCCATTACTTTTGGCCTGGTTGGTCAGTCTGATTCATGTGCGTTAATTTATTAAACTAAAATTTATTCTCACATAAAATGCTGATTACGACCCTGAGTGTGTGTGAGTGTGTGTGAGTGTGTGTGTGTGTGTGTATTGTATTGATCTCCATCACCAGATCTTATCCATGCCTGAGGCTCCTCATGGAACATTGATGACACTATATTGGAGTTTGTACTGTACTGTACTGTGTCCACACACACACACACACACACACACACACACACACACACACACACACACGCAGCAAGTCTCAGGTCGGCTCTGGATCACCTCTCGGCCTGATCGCTGTCAGCTGTAGCTTTTGTCAAACCCGTGCTGACTCAGAGAGCTGTATTTCTGGAGTAGTGTCAGTGCACTGCAGTGGGATTAACACACACACACACACACACACACACACACACACACACACACACACACACACACACACACACACACACACTGCAGGTCTTTGACTCAGACTGACCAGGGAATTCATGTCTGTACACACACCTACACTTACACACAGATGGATTGTCTTTGGATCGCTTCAGCTCACCTGAGCACACATGATTAACTGCATGGGCACGCACACACACACACACACACACATACACACACATACACACACATACACACACACGCACACACGCACACACACACACACACACACACACACACACACACACACACACACACAACAGCCTCTGTAAAAGTCCATCAGGTTAGTAGGGTCTCAGTAATGATATTCAAGACATTTCTAACAGACTAATGGACTCGAGTAGAGAGAGAGAGAGAGAAAGAGAGCGAGAGGGAGAGACAGAGAGAGACAGAGAGATAGAGAAACTACTCGTGCACAAAATATGGAGATAAATCCAGCGTCTCACACTGAAAGGCACCTCCGATGTACATGCATGATTTATGAGGGCTAATAAAGCTGTGCAGTGGCGGAGGAGGAGGAAGAAGCCAAACAACACACACACACACACACACACACACACACACACACACAGGAGAGATGCTTTTATTCCTGTTTTGTCTGAGAAGGAGACAGAGAGGAATACCGCCTTTACAGCCAAAGACGCTGAGTAGTGTCTGGCTGTGTGTGTGTCTGTGTGTGTATTTAAAAACAATCTCTCATATGACCCATGCGCACTAAAACCATAACGACTCTCTCTCCTTGCCCAGCCAGCCGTGTAGTTTGTCCTAGCACGAGTGAGGTGTAGAAGAATAAAAGCAGGAGAGTTTATGCAGCCGCTGGAGCGGAGAGGCGGATCATATCTCCTGCAGAATCTCCGGCTCGAGCTGATGTTCCAGGAGGAACGAGCGTCCGGATGGCACACTGTCACACCCCTAATGCATCAGTCCGCGTACACTCGGCGTACACTCCCAACTCAGAGCGTCTCAGGAGGTTCACATCTACTGCAGCATGTCTGATCAGGAGGACAGAGATGATCAGATTCAAGTCAAAAGTGAAGCGTGATAATCTGAGTCTGATAAAAAAACATCTTAATAACATCGGTATGATTAATACTGTAGGATTAAAGAAGGAGAATCACACACCTACACTTATAAACGCCCTGCCGACACAAACACATCCAGGAAAAATACTGCCCAAAGCAATCAAAGGCAAATCCATCCGGTGGCTCCATGATGTCGCGCGTGTTTGATGATGTCACGTGTGTTTGATGATGTCACGCGTGTTTGATGATGTCACACGTGTTTGATGATGTCACGCGTGTTTGATGATGTCACGCGTGTTTGATGATGTCATGCGTGGTTGATGATGTTGTGGTTTTAATGATGTCACGTGTGGTTGATGATGTTGTGGTTTTGATGATGTCACGCGTGTTTGATGATGTCATGTGTGTTTGATGTCACGCGTGTTTGATGATGTCACGCGTGTTTGATGATGTCACGCGTGTTTGATGATGTTATGGTTTTAATGATGTCACGCGTGTTTGATGATGTCACGCGTGTTTGATGATGTCACGTGTGTTTGATGATGTCACGCGTGTTTGATGATGTTATGGTTTTAATGATGTCACGCGTGTTTGATGATGTCACGCGTGTTTGATGATGTTGTGGTTTGATGATGTCACGTTTGATGATGTCACGCCGCGGTTGATGATGTTGTGGTTTTGACGCCGTGTTTGATGATGTCACGCGTGTTTGATGATGTGTGGTTGATGATGTCACGCGTGTTTGATGATGTCACGCGTGTTTGATGATGTCACGTGTGTTTGATGATGTCACGCGTGGTTGATGATGTTGTGGTTTTGATGATGTCACGCGTGTTTGATGATGTCACGTGTGTTTGATGTCACGCGTGTTTGATGATGTCACGCGTGTTTGATGATGTCACGCGTGTTTGATGATGTTGTGGTTTTAATGATGTCACGCGTGTTTGATGATGTCACGCGTGTTTGATGATGTCACGTGTGTTTGATGATGTCACGCGTGGTTGATGATGTTGTGGTTTTGATGATGTCACGCGTGTTTGATGATGTCACGCGTGGTTGATGATGTTGTGGTTTTGATGATGTCACGCGTGTTTGATGATGTCACGTGTGTTTGATGTCACGCGTGTTTGATGATGTCACGCGTGTTTGATGATGTCATGCGTGTTTGATGATACGTGTGTTTGATGATGTCGGGTTAACAGGTGTATCATTGGCACTGTGGCGGCTCTGGATGGTGAACAGTCTGTGAAAATAAAAAAAAAAAAACACAATGGATGTGACATTCTACTTAAAGGGAAGAATATAAGTTGAGAAGCACTGATGTGAGAAATGGAATAGAGCATTGTTGGACCTTGTTCATCATGAGCGTGTAGCTCCAGGAGACTCAGGAGACTTAGACTCGGTGGACTGCATGTCGTGTGAACGCATTTCAGTTCCGTTCCCAAGGACACACTTCACCCCCGTCTCTTCCTAAACGCCCACTCCTCTCTCCTCTCTCCTCTCTCCTCTCTGATATTTCCCGGATTCTCTTCTGTCTGGTTCCTTTGCATCCTCGGGCCGTGACGAAGACGTTTCCACATGTCCCATCGCCGTGCACACCCGGGCCGCAGCGCACTCGGCTAACCTGCTAAACGCTTCCTGTGCTTTAAGCGGGCGGAGGCCAGGCCGTGTTAATCCAGCTTTTCCGCTTGGTGTAGGATTGATCAGACTACAGCCCCGGGGATTTCAGCAGCTTTGTGATTCGGAAGAGGAGAATTTGGCACAGCGAGGCCTGGGAATTATGGGATTATAAGCATTACATCGATTTTTAAAATCCAAATCCAAATAATAATGATTCGGATCGTAGCGCCCTGTAGCGCAACATCTACATGATCGTACTTTATTTTTACTTTTTAGTCTTGTGAGCTTGTAAGAAAATCCTGGATGTGAACCTGGAACCTGGGTCACGTGACTCCGCCCCTCACACCTACAGAAACCATCCGCGAGTCGACTCTGACATTTGATTCTTTTGATTAACTCGCTATTTAATTTGTTTTACTTTTACACATTACAAAACTCACTTAAGCAAATGTCAAAAATCTCTGAGGTGTGTGTGTGTGTGTGTGTGTGTGTGTGTGTGTGTGTGTAGCGCCGATATGTCAGTCGGTAAAAAAACTGTGAAATAGAGAAAAGTTTGGCACACCGGTACCGAGTTCATAAAAATAACACGAACCACCTGAGCTCTGACAGAGCGAACATTACAGTTATCGTGGGTGTG
>QNUK01000744.1:169452-201952 GCA_013621035.1 Clarias magur | reverse complement strand
AGGAGACATTAATATCGACTCGTCCCGGTCCGTAACACAGCGTGAGTTGTTCTCTCTGTTTCGTTGATGATATCGGAGTTTCCCTCTGGGACGTACGCTTCAAAATCACACAGAGGATATCCATCAGGAGTTTCTTCCTTTCTTCATCTGCGTTTTCTCCTTGGTTTAAGCTTCAGCAACTAACAATACTGAACTTATTGCTGCCAGCTCGATCGTCTGTACAGTAAACACTGGATCTGGATCAGACTCCCAGTCCCAAGTCTTACTCCTCTGATGTCACGCAACACGGCGGCCGGCTTCCCAGATCTAATAAATCACCAAAATCTAAGATTCTGAGTTTTTTTTTTTTTTTTTTTTACCTCCGATTTTCTCTCTAATTTAGTCGTGTCCAATTCCTCCCCGTCACTAGGGGGCTCCACATTAAGGTTACTACTCCCACTCAGCCGGGAGGGTCGAAGACTATCACGTGTTTCCTCTGAACCACGTGACGGGCGGAGTCACACACTAGGAGGACGGCGCTATCCGCTCCTTCCGCTCGCGTGAGCTCACAGACGCCCCTGATTGGCTGTAGAGTCGTGATTAATGTGGGAGCAGCACCAAGTCCCTCTCATCCCTCCCCTCTGAGAGAGCTCGGCCAATCAGCTCTCTCTAGACCTCCGGCTGTCAGAGGTCACAGCATCACCCGGGAATCGAACTCGCCATCTCCAGATTATAGGGCGAGAACTTCACCACTGAGACACTCGGAGGCAGATTCTGAGTTAATAAATGATTTAGCTCTGCTCTTTATGAGATTCTGGTTTTTAAAACATCTTGGATGTAGGACTATTCCCGTGTCTCAAAATGGGAACGCTGGAAATCACCTGAGGAGCTTTTACAGTAATGTAGCTGAATGGCTAAGGTCCATGCTAACTACAGTCGTACAGTATCAGGTCTATAATAGACATTGCTCTGGAGTAAAACGAGATTTTTTAGGGATTTTTTCCCCACCAAACTGTGGCGCCGTACGTGATGAGAGACTCCATCAGGATGGAAAAACTTAGCGAGGCAAATGACGTCCATCGATGCTTGGCAAATTACAGTGGGACGTGAGGAAGAGACGCTGCATTCAGGGAATAGAAAAGACGCGCAAATAGGCACTGAATAAAAACTCATTTCCTTTCTGTTTAAGGATTTACATAACAGTAGCTGATCTGTATTCAGACTCATAACCAGATACGGTGAGGTTAAGAATCAAGAATCAACACATCAGAGAGCCGGGC
Source organism: Clarias magur (assembly GCA_013621035.1). Lineage (NCBI taxonomy): Eukaryota > Metazoa > Chordata > Actinopteri > Siluriformes > Clariidae > Clarias > Clarias magur. Next base: position 200,693 of record QNUK01000744.1, on the reverse strand, counting down.
TTCTCATTAATGCTCTCCTATAGGTACAGTACACACAGTACACACAGAATAACCCGAATTGCTTCATTCACCCTGTTTTAATACAACGAGAAAATATCATCATCAACTAATGTCTGGTGAGGAGATGTTGTTTAAAATGATTCAATAAATAAAACACCGAGCTCTCTCCTTAACAATTCACTGGCTGTCCTTCAAAAAGGTCAAACCAATCTTTCTGTATCAATTAGCAAGAAACTAGCTTCTCTACGCCACTTACACACTTAGCATTTCATACGGATTAGCCAGGAATTTCTACACCAGTTAGCAATAAATGGACTTTTCTTCACCAGTTAGCTAACTCGCATTTCTTTACATTAATTAGCATGATATTAGCCTCCCTACACCAGTTAGCTAACTGGCATTTCTGTTTTATTGGCTAGTAATGTCCAGTGTCGTTATTTTAAATGTGATTTGTTGTCAATCACTTTCCTCTATATTTTACTAATGTTATGTATTAAATGTTCAGACTCACAGTGATGAAGTGATTAGTTTAAAAATACATAAGCCTTAGATTTCTGCTGTAGTGTGTCAGGTTACTAGCGGCTTTAATCTTCCGCTGATAAATATCCTCTGAAGCCGTGAATCATTTCCTCGTCTCTCCCTATGTCTCTCTCTCTCTCCCTATGTCTCTCTCCCTATGTCTCTCTCTCTCTGTCTCTCTCTCTCTCTGTCTCTCTCTCTGTCTCTATGTCTCTGTCTCTCTCTCTGTCTCTCTCTGTCTCTCTCTCTCTCTCTGTCTCTATGTCTCTCTCTCTGTCTCTCTCTGTCTCTCTCTCTCTGTCTCTATGTCTCTCTCTCTGTCTCTCTCTGTCTCCGTCTCTCTCTCTCTCTCTCTGTCTCTCTCTCTGTCTCTCTCTCTGCCCTGTCTCCTCTCTCTATGTCTCTCTCTCTGTCTCTCTCAGCACCTCTCTCTGTCTCTCTCTCTCTCTCTCTCTCTATGTCGCCTCTGCCCTGTCTCTCTCTCTGTCTCTCTGTCTCTGTCTCTCTCTCTGTCTCTCTCCCTATGTCTCTCTATGTCTCTCTCTCTCTCTCTCTCTCTATGTCTCTCTCTCTATGTCTCTCTCTCTCTCTCTGTCTCTCTCTCTCTCTCTATGTCTCGCTCTCTGTCTCTCTCTCCCTATGTCTCTCTCTCTCTCTCTATGTCTCTCTCTCTCTCTCTCTGTCTCTGTCTCTCTTTCTCTGTCTGTCTCTCTCTCTGGCTCTGTCTCTCAACCTGTGTAGAGCTAGCTAGGCCGTGTTTTTATCTAGTAGTTGCATGCAGTGATGTCCTGAGTTTATCTTCAGCCTTCATTTGTCACATATACATTACTGCACTGTGAAAGTCTTTGTTCTTCACATATCCCGGCTCTGTTAGTAGGCTGGGGTCAGAGGGCAGGGTCAGCGCTCCAGGAGCAGACGGTTTAAGGGCCCAACAGCGGCAACCCAGTGGAGCTGGGTCTCGAACTGTCGACCTTCTATATTCAGTATATATCTATATTCAGACCAGTTATCTTCAGTCCCATTCTTATGTACGCATGCATTTCTTGGTAAATCCTTCAAATTAGCATAGCATTAGGCTACTATGCTCCTTATCTCGAAGTGTGCTAGCAGAGGTTAATGCAGATGTCTGACATTTGGTCTAAAATCTAAGACTCTCCAGTTTTTCTCATTTTATCACCATTTTATTACAAAATCTGCCATTTAACCAAAAACAAGTTCTCCAAGTTCTGTAATTATTCGTAACCTATACCGTAATCAGTCGCTGTTTGATCACAATGTTTTTGGATGTTTTTATTACCACCTGCTGGTGGTGCTGTTGAGCTCACTATTGCAGAAATAAATTTTGAACACATAAAATGGTTTGTTATTATTTTTCAAAGAGAGAGAGAGACGAGGTTTCTCGCCGTGAGGAAGGAGGCTTGCCGGTTCCTGCAGGAAGGGGGCGTATTTCCCCTGTGTGTGTGGGGGGAGGGAGTTCCAGGTCACTGCCAATAACAAATCCGTACTTATCGCGTCTCCACCCGGCCACAGTGGCTGCACTTTGGTTATGAATCTGCGAGCGCTGGCTTTTTAATCTTCCTCAAGGAGCTGTTTAATTCTCGCTGTCAGCTCCTCTTCGACCCCGTGTCCCAGCAGAGCGTGTCCAGTCTCGGACGAGAGAGCGGCCACCCAGCATCACACTGCGATGATTCCATCAGGAAGGTGAATTTTAACTTGTTAAAGGCTTAGGCCTAATGACCTTTTTCTGCCCTTTGTGCTTTTAAAGCTTTTTGCTTTTGTGTTTCATGGATTGCCATAATCGCACACGGGAGGCTTGGCGGTGAGAAGTGGACGTGATGAGGGACACGTGTCCTCTCGGCTTTGTCTCCGTCATACAGCCTCTATTCCTTCTCCACCTCCACCACCAGCAGCTGCTCTATTTGCCATTTGCAGGCTTTTTTTCCTCATTATTAGCACAAGTGGAACAAAAATGACTTTTCCAAATGAAATTAGGTTCTCAATTCTTCTAATGAGCACGAATATTCAGCTCATTATAGCCTGCGAGAAACAAGCTGAAATAAAAGTTTCTTTAAATGACCAGTTATTTTTTTTGGGTTTCTTGTGGATGAGTGAACATGGAAACCCTTAAAATGTTTCCTCCTCTGAAGCAGATTATTCCCTCCGGACATGACAGAATAATCTCGTCTGGATGCTGTGGCTTCATCCCTAACACCTGCCGCTCTAATTATCATTTTTCAGGGTTAAAGGTCAGTCTTTAAGGGCACTTCTCCTAAAAAAAAAAAAAAAGTGCAAAAAAATCTCAAGGCCCAGCTGTTACTTTAAATGACTGAGCGTTGCAGATGCCGTGTCTTAGCAACAGGTGCTCGATTGACGACGGATTGACAACGGTTAACTACCGAGCATGTAAGACGGCAAGACACTCTGCAACAGGTGATTATCTGATATCGAAGTTATTGACAAACGTCATCCTTGAAGAATGTCAGTTCCAGACAAATTCTCTTGTAAGCAGCTGCACAAAGCGATCCTGAGTCCTGGGAACTTTCCTTATGTGAATATTAACACACGCTCAGTAGTGTACAGTATGTCATTATGGTTTCACATCTGTAACTGTATACTGTAATGATTTACAATCACACCATCAGCAGTCGCACACAAGAGGACGTATTATACCTCTTTAACATCCAAAATGTCCTCCTCATGACTTCTCATGAGGGGTTTTTTTCCTCACCACTGCCACTTATGTTTAATTTGTTAGAGATCTGGATACACACGTTAAGTTATTATGATGAACAATGATTATTAGATGGAGGTACAGTGTCCGTGAGTGTATTGTTCAACTCTCACACTCGCTTGCCTTACTGCAAACCCTAAAGCGTGGGCCGAGTCAGCGAACCATCCCTTTCTAAGGAGCGCCCTGAACACAGGGGTTAATAAAAAGGAAGCACACAAGGCGCCGGGGCAAAAAGTCAATGTTTACTGCCCTGCTCAGCCGGGCTCTGAACACACAAAGTGGCCCAGGAACACATGGCCTGTAGCTTTGATAGGGGCGCAGCAGTATCAGGGGGCGACGCCAGCTGGTGTTGATGGCTGCGTATTAAAGGCGAGCTCCTCGCGCGGTTCTTTCTGTGCCAGCCGGTCCACTCCACAGCGAGCCGAGCCCACGGTGCCGTGACAGCTGCTACGCCCCGAATCACTCGCGCTCAGCAGGAAGAAAACAGCAGCGTCTCTCATGCTGCATCATGAAGAGGTGTGGTGTTTACAACATATTAATCACGTCTCCAACAGTCCCTCCATTTTTTATTAACGACTCCAGAACTCTCCGCTCTGCCTGTCCGTCCATCTCTACTCCTGTCTCTTGCAGGGAGGATTATGAGAACTCTTCATTCGGTGTGCTGCCAGGCGAAGCAGCATTCGGAATTGAAATCGGGCCTCTTCCGAGTCTCACGCAATTTTTCAGGTACTTCAGGGTTCGGGTGCTCTTCATTTGTTATTGATGTAAGAGTTCTCTTGAAATTCTTTCTCCTTCCATTTAGGCCTCGGTGCTCTCCGAGTAAAAACGCTCTATAAACGTTTAGTCATCTTTACCAATTGCTTTATTCTGGTCAGGCTCACGCTGGAGCCAAAAGACCGCAGAGTCTGACTTCAATCCATCGCATTCTGTACATACTGTGTATTCACGCCTCTCTTGACCCACTGGGAGGAGAACTGTGAGGAACCGTCACAGAGATAACACCCCAGACCTCAAGCAGACCTCACCGCAGGCTCAGGATGGGACACTATTAGCCATGACAACAATCACGGCTAATAGTAGGTTGCAATTTTGTGTCACTTACGACAAGCTCGAGATGATTGTGGCTGTTTAAACCTGATTGTGAAGGGTGGAGAACTCTGAGACGTTCTATAGCCAACTAAAGACTGTTGGGTCAGAGCTGGTTAGCCATGTGCTGAAGTGTTACCGTAATGGGGAAGAAGGGTGACTTTCAGGTGTGGTCTTTCATCCAAAGCTTTGAAACCAAGAGCAGCTCATTAGGACATGAGGGTGAGAAATTACAGCGAGCTGGTGTGAAGGTACAGACTAAGGCAGATATTTTTATGTGAAACTAACGCTGTTTGGCCCGTAACTGCACAGCAGGCGACAGTGATAGAGCCTCCGGAGCCTCGGGGACCTGAAGGCCGAGCCTCTGAGGGCAGAACGCTGTCAGAAGCTGAGCTAGCACTGCAAAGCTCGATTGCTAATGGCACCAACAAATGAATAAGACATGCTGCATGATTCGCCCTCTGCTTTCCACTCGGGTAAGATAGCCTCCGGGTTAGCTGTGTGCGTGGACAGGCGGAATTCCTTCTGATAGATCCCTTCTGACTTCATGTTCATGACCTGTATCAGGATGGAGTGCTGGGATCTTCATCACGTTTTCTGTACCTGCAGCTTCTACCCTCATATCACTGCATGATGGTTCGAGGGACCATTAAAGGCTGCAAGCACGGCATCGTTGTGCATGACGGGAAAATGGCTGACGCATCTTACTCTTCATCCATTTATACTGTAGTTATGCTCATGCTGTCACCTATTCTATTGCAGCTATAAACACTTCTCCTCTCAAGAGCCTCGCTGACGTCCCCCCTCTAATAAGACAACGAAACCCACAGGGTGGAACGTTAGCGAGAAGCCACAAATCAGCGCAACCTCCTCTGGCGCCTTCTGACCAATCAGGTTTCGGCGCTGGCTTCGGGATCAGTTGCCTTTCTTTTTGTTCATAAATAAAAATAAATGAATCTGGTAAACTGTAATCAGGTAGAAGTGCAATAATTAGTGTGAAAAAAAACACTTTATCAAACTATTTCAGTTTTTTTTCTTCTTTCCCCCAATTAATCATCATTTTGTTGGAATCCAGAACAAATCGCTCTTGGGTTGCGCTCACCCTCCAAGGACTCTTTCTCATACGTGGATGATGCATAAGATGCAGGAAGAGTGATGGTAGAACATTTACTAATTAATAGCTTAATTATTAGAAATCAGATGTCGTTCATCTCGGAAATAAAACGTAATAACACGACTACGAGCCAATGAAAGGGGAAAAATAGCTGAGTTGGGAGAGTTGAGTATCAGGGTCAGGCAGGCGTGAAGTCGCATCCATCACAGGAACTTCATCAGAAGACGGAATCATCGCTCCTCACACCTGTCAGCTTCGCTCTCTGCTCGTTAGTATCAATTATCTGAAAAACTCATTAACACCAGGAGACATGAAGACGCACTCTTCTGTCCTCTGTCTCACTTGGATTCTTCTCATCTTCTTCGCCATCCCTCACACTCAAGTCTTTCACTCGACTCCTTAACCTCCTCTGCTTCTCCTCCTGTCGTCTCAGTTTCATTAACAGTGTTTCAGATGTATGAAAGTACAGGACAAGAACAAAAAAGCTGCTTAAGAAAAAATATCATTTCTGCCTTTCTCTCACATCCTCTTCCTCCAGATCTCTCCCCTTGTGTGTGTGTGTGTGTGTGTGTGTGTGTGTGTGTGTGTCATTATAAATATTTGTCTATACTGTATATATATGTGGCAGAGGGGCGTGGCCGAGGGTCACCTGTGGATGGAGATAAAGTGTCATATTACTGTTAGGCTGCCTAATTGAGTCTCTTTGTGCCTTCAGTGTCTCAGTGTCTTTTTGTAAATGGAGAGAGAATGACCTTGACCTTGACCTTGACGGCGAGACCAGGACAGTTCCGCTCTCTGTGGAGTCTCTGTGGAGTCTCTCAGGACTCAGTTGAAACCTAAAGACACTAAAGAACCGCCTCCTTATTCCCGAGTCTTTCTCCACACCCACTCACAGGCCGAGTTCTACAGCAGTACCGAACTCCTGGATTGGGAAAGACCCTGGTCCTGCCATGGTAGGCTTCCTGCTACTGTCCCCCTCCAAACCCAGCGCCAAGCCGCAGCAGCCCTCTGACGTCCTCACTCAGGACCAGCCCGAGGGCCAGCAGGTACTCCAGAGACTGCAGCAGTCCACCACATCTCCGTTTGTGTGCACCAGGGGTTTCTCTGACTCCTCTCGCTGCTGTGGAAGGAGGTCCAGCCACACTGACACAGCTGGAGGTTTCCGTCACCAGGAGCAGGACGTCAGCCGGACACCTGAGGAGCGCCTCCAGATACAGGAGTCACTGGAAGGACAAAGAGACAGAAAGAAGTAGACTGGAATTAATACGACCCAGGTGAGAGTCACACCAGGAGACTCGACCACGCCCCCACTACCACATATACATCTATTTCTCCGTTTGTTCTGTTCTTAATTTCTTATCTACAGTGTAAACAGTACATACATCTCTATCTGTGTCTCCCTGTCTCTCTGTCTGTGGTCATGAAAATCAATCTCTCTCTCTCTCAGACAGAAGTGGGAAAATCCGATTCAGGCCAAACAACAGAACCCCTCACACATATGTACTTGTGGATCCAGACACCCTGAGCCACACCGCATGGCTAATCGTGTTCAATTTCAGTTTTAAACGGCGTCTGGTGGATAACAGGCATGTAGCTGTAAAGAAACCTGTCAGGTGTTTATCAGGATTATTAATCCCAGGCATCGTATCAGGGCTCGTCATGTGTCAGGGAGGCACATGTGCTGCTCAAACCCGGGCAGAATCAGCTGCTGTTTGACGCTTCTAACTCTCTCACTCTCTCTCTCTCTCTTTCTTACTTTCTTTCTCTCTTTCTTTCTTTCTCACTCTCTGTCTGCAGAGGCCAGTGGTTATTGACTTGTGTGCTCTGTGGAGGTAATTTATCGCAGGTCACAACATTTTTATGATGAAGAAATAGCTCGAGGTTCCTCAGGGGCACAGTTCGGGGCCTCTCATATTGTTCTATCAGCCCCAGTCTTTTGTTCTTTGTTTGGCTCGGAAAGAAAGAGGAAAAACTGCCCAGCTTATTTGCTTACTTTTTTTTTAATCAGTTCTGGTTTATTGAATTTAATTATTTCGGAATGATTAACTCCAGCTTGAGGAAACTCGCTCGTGGTTGTGGTTGTAGCGAGGAACATTCTTGTTTTTTTTTTTTTTTTCCTTCTCAGGACTGCGCACTAATGAACGATGGCATTACAGAGGTTCTATTAGCACTGGTGTGTCGGGGACCTGTTTCTCTCACGTTTTTTTTTTTGTGCTACAGTATTAATGCGTTTGTGCCACAGAGTGGCGATTAGCTCAGGTAATACAGTATTAAACTGCCAATCCCTCAGTCGCTTTCGTCCCTACAAACCCACTGGGACCTGCGGCTGGGACTAATGTATACCGCCTGCTACCTGCACCGTGTCCAGCCACTTAATTGTGATTAATAAGGCAAATCATACACTTTCAAGGAACAGTAAAATGTTAAAAAGCTTAGCAGGTCATATTTAAGCAAATCTAGGCTCGCTCTTTGTGAATAATCAGGATGTAATGTGAATGCTTCCCCTTTAAATAGAAAACATGTTTGTCAGAAGTTTATCTGGACTTTTTGCAGAGATCAATGACGATCCAGATTCACACACATGTATTTGCAGGCTTTATTCTTCTTCTCATGTCAGGGACCATCAGGCTAGTTATAGTTATTAGTTACGTCTAGTTATTAGACACTTTTATTTTAAAGGCATTTTTACTAAACATTTTAGCAATTTTCCAGCTGCTTGTGTTTTTCATTGGCTTCCACGCTGGTACTGGTCGGTGCTCTGAAAAAGCCAATGCACACAGAAGCACACAGTTGTTGTGACAATGCTAACAGAGTTGTGAAAATGTTAATTACCACGTACCATCATGTCATTGTTATAAATAATACAAATGAATCCAGAAACACTAACTGTAATTGTAAGCGATTGCTAATATAATTGAATGCTAAGTATCCACTTCCTGTTCACGCGAGGCCCTCCTCCTCCGGGATGCGGTGACACTTCCTCCCGAGAGCGATGCCCCGATGCACGAGGTTCCCGCTGATCCGGATGCAGACGTCATAGCAGAGCGGAGACATTTTAATCTGCCGCAGGCTTGATGAAGTTTCCTGCCAGTGGCGTGTTCTGTTTGAAATCTTCTGGATGAAGCCGGCATTGCTCACAATGGCAGGAAGCCTATTCGGGTTGTTCCAAGCAGAAAACGCTTTCAGGATTGGAGCGGAATAAATCAGGGTCGTGCTTGCTGAATGAAATACAGAGTAATAAAGAGAGACCTCTGCGTAAAGGAGCAGTGCTTGAGCTGAGCTGTGTGGACCGGAGAGCGAGGGAGAGCCCGGGTTCGGGCGCGGAGGAGCAGGACGATGTAATCTCGGGAACTTTCCCGCGCTTCTATCTCATTTCCTTGGCTTTGTTGCGCAGGAGTCGCCGAAACATCAGTCAAGCTAAGCACGGTCGCAATAACGGCGAGATTGGAACACAGCCTGCCTTGTTTTTCATCAGCCCCTAATTCACCAGCGGCGGGTCAGAAAGTCTCGGACTAAGACCTGTTTATTGTGTGTTATACCTCACGGAAGGTTTTTCTGTATTGGAACTGAAACACTTCTGCTCTGTGATTAACTACAAGCGCTGCAATATTTTTGCTCTCTATGAGAAGGATTCGTTGTCTGGAGTGTGTACGCAGTGTGCTAGTAGTGTGTGCGCGGGAGGTTAAGGTGTGTGTGTACAGAGCCGTGACGTTTGGCCTTTAGAGAGAGGGCGGCGGCGGCGGTGGCGGCGGGGTCCTCGGCTCCAGCTCGGCTCATCTGTGCCGTTATGAAGTCGGCACCTGAGAGTCTGCGTCTGGTCTGCGCCTAATGACCGCACAGCCCCGAACCACGCACTGGCGCTAGTAATGGCTGCTAATGAGCGCTTATGCAGTCAGTGTCAAGCTCCTAAACTTAGCCATGCATCAAACACAGGCTCCTTAGTGCCTCCCACTATCTCCTCAGGCTCCGTAATCCGTCTTTGCCCCCCCGTCCTATCACACTCCCTTCATATTTACTGAATACAAATTGCTTCTCCAGCTCACAAATAACTGATTATTCATTTCTTGTTTTTTCTTCCTAGACATGCACACCTGTGTACCGCCTTGTCGACAGGCATGCACATGCACAAGCCTTTATTCACCCATCTTACTGCATCTTGCAATTCTGGCACGTGTGAATTTGCCATCAGAGTTTGGTCGAATAAAAAGCTCTAGCCTGCTTTATTGTTGATTTTTTACAGTACATCAGGGATTTCAGCTAGAATTTTAAGCCGCTAAAATGTTATATGAATAAACCTCATGCTTTAAAAGCGATCGGCCCGGCGCACACCGGGGATCAGCCGAGGACGTACAGCACTCTCTGTTTATTCTCAGCAAAAGAGAGTTTTTCTGCAGTATGTTTGGCCAAACTCCGTATATCATGTACATCTGTTAGTACAAAGGTGCGAAGGTCATTAGCATGTTCCAGGTAGAACAAAGTACAGAGGGTTAGAGACTGACACCTGACATCACAATGTTCCAGTCAAGAACAAAGGGGTTCCAGTGAGCCATAGCAAGTATAATTATATAAGGAATAAGTATGAGCAGAAACGAGGTTGTTTTATGGACTATACAGGCATGGGGAAGTACACACAACATCAGAAAACCTCAAGAAGAACTTTTTAATGCGCAACCATAAATGATTAGCTCATAGTTACGAATATTATTTAAAGCTTTTTTTTTTTATTTCACTCAGCACCGAGGGCTTTAAGAGCCTGTCGTTTGTTTGTCGAGCAAACTTCATATCTGCCTGAGCTCAAGTACACACACCCTGCTCTTGTGACTTTATCACTTTATCACTTTATCGTCTCAGTGCACAGGTCTACTTCAAACAGATGAGACGTGTGTTTTGAACTTGAAACAGAGATTAAACACACACACACACATGCAACTCTCTGTGTTGATTTTTCTTAAATAATCTATTCTATTTCATTACTGATTGTGTTTTCAAAAGTCATGACACCACTTCTCTAATTAAGCTAGTTTATAAAATAAACATTATAAAAGGATTGACATAACCTCATGTGGAGGATGTGCTGCAGTAGCTATAGAAGCCGGCCGCTTCCTGTTGAGTCGCTTGTGTCCGGTCAGGTCCAGCCGAGGAACCCTGGCGTGGACCGTCACGCCGTTCCGTCGAGCTGGAACTCATTTCAGTTAGAGATCATCTTCCCCCTCGGACCATGAAGCCTCGTTTTAAACCTGCAGGCAGCATGGCGTTCCGTGTGAGGAATCGTTTCCGGCATGTTCTGCAGCGAGGTGTGGAGTGCAGCAACAGCATAACACTCTCTCACTTGGCAGCTCCAGAGGGACGCTTGGCAGTGTGAGCTGGACATGGTCGTGGCCAGTGTCGTATTATACGCCAGGACTCGGAGAGGATCCTGCGATAACTGATAGGACAAACTAATCCCGTTCCACGCTCGTGCGGTCTGGCAGATTTCATGGCGTGCCTGCAGAAACCAGAGCAAATTATGGGAGGGAAAAGTTATTCTCATCCACTCCTGGAATATAAAATGTAATCTCTCCGTGTGCTAATCCCATTACAGCGGAACGTTCTCTCGCAGCGATCCCGTCCCAAGTGTTCCAGACTATAGGCCACTGCTTTACGGCTAAAACCCGTGAATGAGCCGTTATCTATCCCTGAAAATGTCCAGAAAAAGTTTCATGCAAAGTGCAGTGACCAGGCAGCTGATGATACGAATTAATAACTGGATTCTCTAACGAGATGCTGCTCATGATCCGCTCAGCACCAGAAATAAAGTCTTTTAAAGAGGCATGAAAGAAGGTCGGCTTTTAACGATGGCTATTTAGGAGTGACCTGCAGTGGCTAATGGCTCCAAACCATAACTGTGTTTCCACAGAACTTTCAGCAAGTATTTCAGGTTTTGTGACATTGCTAATGAGGTCGTCTCTTCCTGGTGGTCTTGGTCGAAGACTGAAAAACATCGGCAACTGATGAGGTTAGGATTTGCTCAGATGCATGAACAGCGAGACAAAAGAGCAGATGGTTGAACAGGTTGCTTTGATGAGACGCTCAGTAGAGGAGCTAAAGTTTTATAAAAACTCTGGGAAGAAGGTCAGCTATTAAAGCAGCAGTCACATGGACCTGCAGTGGCTAGCGGCTAAACCCAGTACAACATAGCGTTGCTTACAAAGATCCAAGCTATTAGTTTATAAGCCCCATGAACGAGTTAGCGCCAGCTGTTGCTTGTAAGGTGACGTTCTGGATTTGCCCGGACATGTGAATTAATAAAGTGAGCAAAGCCAGGATGGTCAAGCAGGTTGCTTTAATAATCCACTCAGCACTAGCGATAAAGTTTTATAAAAAGTCACGGATGAAGGTCAGCTGTAAAAGACAGTAACTCACAGGTGAAGTGGAGCTGCATTTAGAAACGCACGTCTCATTCTGGAAAGCCAGCAGATGGTGAAATGACTCCCATAAAAAGAAAAAACTAAAGACAGACTGCTCAGGAAGTGCAGTACGACAGTGCAGGATAACCGCCCAGGCAGCGAGATCGCATGCACACTGTTTATATAATGTAGGTCAGTTTTACACAACACACACTCAGACAGTGTTAACTCTACAACCACTGTGTGGAGTCTTCAAACAAATCGACAGTTCGCTTCAAAAAGGGCAGAGTTGAGCCTGCATGCAGTGGTGCGGGGTGCCTCAGGGGCTAGTACTGGGTCCAATCCGGATCATGCAATGTGTGCTACAGCCTCAGCAGCGTTGACCTCTGACTAGCCGTGTATGAAACCGATGTACGGTGGTGGGTGTTAGCAGCTTTAGAAGGTTGACTTTGCCCTCAGCGATGTGAGCTAAGCTGAGTGCAGAACATGGGTAGAGGATGGAGGAAGGCTCAGGTGAAGGAAAATGCACTTTTACTGTGTGTGCGTGTGTGTGTGTGTGTGTGTGTGGGCCTATGATGCTACACTCCCTGGTGTTAGAAGAACAATTGTCTGTAATTTGTTTTCCTCTTGATTGCGCTGCTTGCTGGTGTATACTGGAGTGTGCTAATAACGTTATTTAAAACCTCCTCTACACTTGGCCACATCAGGGGGCAGACAGATGTGCTCCAGATGTGGACCTGAAAATATTTTTCATTCCTCGGTGTGAAACAAAACGTATCCGCTTCACTTTGCTCGGTCTGCGTTCAGTCATGTGGAGTTGCTCATCCGGAATGTTTTGTCTGTTCCTGGACCTTCACCAGGTTCAGCTGGATGTTGCTGATGCAGAATTTCATGATTTGTTCTCTCTGAGGAACTCCCAGTCTACCCTCGTGCAAGAACGAGTTCTCGTATACGATGGACACGTCAAGATCCACTTTCTCCCACTGTGCATGTTAGAACTAAAAGAATCATTGATAAAGGGCAAATTGCGCCTGCTAGTGGTCATGTGGGAGAATGATCCACGGCTACAGCAGGATTCCTTTTTGAGAACCTTTGCTAGAACCTTGATCAGGAACGCACAACCCCGTGCTGACCCGCTCACCGCCTCTCCAGCTTCTCTCTTTTTCTTGTCTCCGTGAAAGCTGCAGAGTGAGCATGGGGAGGGGGAGGGGGGGGGGCAGGTTTGGGGGTGTAGTCAGTGTAAGCGAGGGAGCTATTTATAGATTCATGATTGACGTTGACATTTTGTTCCTTCATCTGAAGTGCTGGTCATTTTTTTTGTTTTTTGAGTGTCAGGTGTAGCTGATTCCGCTGTCGCAGTGATCGATCACCACTAATGGCTTTGATCAATTTCTCCCTTTTTAATTTGGAGTCTAGTCAAGTTAATTTTCTCTTGTGATTGGTCTCAGATGGATGATGTAGAACAGCTGAGAGCGCCGGGATTTTTACTCTGGACACTGAGCAATTACAAACAATTGACCTGCCATAAAATCATTAATGAAATGGGCTTTGTAGGGGATAAAACATGATGATGGTGGGGGATGAGGAACTGGTTGATTGTTTTTCTATAACAGAATGTCAGTTGGTGTTTTATTCCTCCTACACCACAGCAGTTTACCAATGATTACCATTTTTGATTTATTAAACAGCACATTGGACCTGTATGTATGCGTATCTGTTCATATCTGAGCGAGTTGCGGTTGTCACTTGCACGCTCGCTCCCTCACCGCTCTCCTGAAGATAATGGAACAAAAATAATTGCAGCTTTTCAGGATACAGGGCGGAAACCACAAAGGAGTCTAAACATCTCTGTCCTGAAGATACTTTTCCAGCTTCACCTCTGATGATGATGATGATGATGATGATGATGGAGCGTCTGAATAATCAGAACCTGGCATTCTGCTGCACTGTGATGTGACGGCCTTGAAAGGCCCTGCTTGATAAACAAAGCAGCTCCAGACCTACGGTATACGTCCTGATTGTGTCTTAAAGTCCTCTGCGTGCCTCCCAATGTTCCTGCAGCACCCTGTTTGGAGCAACACTCGAAAATGAGTCTGCAGAAAATTACATTCTTCCATCTTCTAGCTCGCGCTATAGCTCTTAGCCGTGGTGGACCTCTCGTGCCTGGAGGAGGTCCATCTCACCCAGGATGCAATTCTTCATCCTCTTCCCTCTGGTCTTGTACTAGTATGTGTTTCTCCTCCCACTCCATCATGCCACCAGGGGCTGCCCAAATGTTTGCGCATGAACTTATCTCCCAGAACACAGGAACCTTCTCTATTAATCAGCCGCGGCTTCGCCTTCGGGAACACGGGAGCGTTCGAGGGAGCCGGCCTGAGCTGAGAGAGTGTAATGAGAGAGGTGGGCCTGCGCCGATCGGCGCTCCGTGTCGGGCCTCGCGCTCGCCCGGATGCCTGACCGGGGCAAACATAATCATACACACTCACGCTGGAGAGTAATTTATAGAGCTAACCTTCTGAGGCTTCCTGTCCTGTTTAGCTATTGTGTTACAGAACGGTTGTGTAGTTGGTGCGGGCTCTGCGCCCGGGACGCGCCCGCTGATTAATAGCGTAGCTCAGCTTGGCGTGCAGTGTTTCCGTGCCCGTTTTAATTAGGCTGCCATTGATGATAGATTCCAACATTCGGTCCTCTTATGCAATCAATGCCTTGTAGGGAATTGCGTGGTTTCGAGTTGTTAAGGTGTCACGCTTTCACGCTTAGTCACGGTGCATGATCGCGCAATTAGCTCACTGTTGCTTTGCGTAATACGGATTAAAATGACTTTCTTTTCTTCCTCTGTATCAACACACCTCTCCACGCTCTCTCTCATTTTATAGCCACAATGTGATAAATATGACAACGCACAGAATGTTTATCTCCTTTGCTTTGGTTTTCCGTGCGGAGTCGTGTGCGGACCTCGTTCACAGCGTCTCTGGGATTTTAGTCCGAATCCGTCACGTCATTTAAAACGTTTCTATTTTAATTTTTTTAAACCAACATATTTTTTTCCCTCCCATAAACCGAGCAGAAGAAATCACCGCGGGCGAAACGTACATGTGGGTAAAGATGACGCGTTCGATCCTGTGAGAAATGAGGAATGCGCTTTGCTTTTTCTTCAGTATAACGACACTCCAGGAAGCGCAGATTGAGTTTAAGACAAAGGTGTGTGAGAGCACGCCGGAGAATGTAGCATGTAGGGAGGTTAGTGAGTTATTAGAACAGATAGACACTAAAGGCAGAGAATCCTGCATACAGCATACAGTACTAATAATACCTACATAAAGGTGAATGTATCATTAGAGGACAATCAGGCAGTCGTTTGATTCTGTAAAGCTGCTTTGCCATGATGATGATGTTAAAATGAATAAAAAATCGAAGGGAATAATAATAAGGGTCTGAATGATCAGCGTGTCGTCCCTCAGTCACATCAGCTCGGCATTTTATACACTAGGATGCGAGGACGCTTCAATGAAATCGATATTTCTTCTGCAGTTATCCAGACAATGACCTTTAACCTTAGCGTCGGTGGATGAGTGAAGGCACTACAGTGATGGATATCGTGTTCGTTTCATATTAATTCCACGTGTCGTTGGGTTAATGAGGCGAGCGGTGACACCGGACGCTCAGGTTCGATGTAAACGTGCAGGTTGTTTAGGATCCGTATAGACGGTCCAGCGTGCATGTTTACTTCCTGCTCTCCCGGAGCCACGGCTGAGAGACGGCGCCGGCTCGAGACGCTTTTCGCTTTACGTCCATGAATAACAGGACGAGCACGAAGCCCGAGCAAGATTGACAGCGTTCTATTACAGGATCTCGGCAGCGGCGGGCGCGGGGAGGGCGAGTAATGATGTGCCGGGCGCACCGACACGCCGCATCCTCCTGACCCCCCGCCGCCATCGGTTATTGCTGCCATCAGCCGCACGCATATCATGAATGCATCTGCATTAATGGCGACTCGGGGAGCCGAGCGAGCGCTCGTCATGATGGATGATCAAATCATTGGGCTTATTTACTGATCTGAGGCGCTGGCGGGCGTCGCTGTGATTACTGCCTCCTCCTGGACTCCTTCGTGACACCGCGGGCATCACGGGGCAGAGATCCACACAACATTCATAAACACAGCCTCAGCTCGTTTATATAACCGATTACAAGTATTAAACCACGGCGGAGTTTTTTATTTTAATTTTCACACCTTGTTCCTTTTTCCTTTAATAAAACCTGGAGACGAGCCAATCAACACGCGCGTCTCTCCCACGAGTGTTCTCTCCAAGTGTATTCCCCGGGAAGCCCCGCCCCCTGGCCTTTATCTCACATTAGTAATGTAACGTGTACAGATAAAAAAATAATTGCGATGGTGGTTTGAAGCAGGGTTTTTACCGTTCTGTGCCTGGAGTCTTCTGTAAATGTCAGTCTCCTGCTTTACGCCTTCACCAAAACCTTTAGCACGAGTCCCAGATTGACTCGAACGCCCCTTGTATTATGTTCTTATTCACACCTCCGAGTAAAAGCCCACTAGTCCACTGCTAGGATCAATGACGAGTAGAATTGTGCAGCTCTTAAGCAGCGGTGGAGGTGATGGAGGAGGAGAGCAGAATGGCAAAAATAACACCCGTCCTCACACATGGGGAAAAACACCTGATTATTGGACAATTCACATTTCCTACTGAAGGATATTAAATCCACTGATGTTAAAAAAAAAAAATAAATAAACATTACGGGGAAAATCTAAAGGAGCTAGAGAAGAAGACGCCTTCCTGAGGGTCCAGCACCAGAACAGAGGGTCGACCGGCCTCGGCCCGGAGCCATAGAGCCTGGTGTTGCACACGGCAGTTAATACCGAGTCACATATTCTCAAGTCTAGATTTGATTTAACTAAAGCAGACACACAGTCTAAAAGCACTCCCTGTTTAAAACTTACCCATGATGCCTCGCTGTACGTCTGGCAGTTTTCAGGCCGCATATAAATGTTTGTTTTTCGGTGAAATGATGTTGATCCGGATAAACGTCCTAGCTTGTTAGCTCGAAGGATTTCACTGCAGACAAACCAATTAGCTCGCTTAAACACGGAAGTCTGGCAGCGTCTCACGCAGCAGCACCGAGCGCCTTATTAACTCTGAGGGAGGAGTGTGAACGTGACCGTGTGTACAGGAACCATGTGTGTGTGTGTGTGTGTGTGTGTGAGTGCTGTGTTCAGTAAACCGCCGCCGTCACTTCTCCACCGCTTCGTTAGTGAACTGACGCCTCGGAAGAGCAGAAAGTCTCAGGAACCATGAGGGGCGCGGGCGGGGCACAGCATGGACAGCATGGACAGACTGCCAGTCCATCGCAGCTCGCACACACTACGGGCAACTTGGGAACGCCAGTTAGCCTGCAGGTCTTCGGAGGAAACCGGAGTACGTGGAGAGCATGCAAACTCCATGCACACAGAGACGGGAATCGAACCCAGACCCTGGAGGTGCAGGGCGACAGTGCGACCCGCTACAGCACCGTGCCGCCCATGTGCAAGCGCTACTTCCTGTTAAATAAGAGTTACTGTAGAGGGAAAATAACAACAACTGTGTAATGGTGCTCGAATGCTGACTAGTAATGCAGGTGCATTGAGAACACACACACACACACACACACACACACACACACACTAGTCATTCCAGCTGAGCTTTCAGATTGTTTTGGCCCTCTTCCTCTCCACCCGCTCTCTCTCTCTCTCTCTCTCTCTCTCCACTTCAGCTAATGAACACGGCTTTAGAACATCTGTAAATGTTTATTAAAACAATTTCATGTAAAAAGGGGTGAAATTCTGCGACCTTTTTAACGTTTTGAAATCAGCAAATTAGTGTAACATCATTAAAGACGTTTCCAGATGAGATTCAGTTAAGTAGTTTTTTGCCGTATTAAAAACATACATGGTGCCCCTGGTGGTCTGGAGGCTAATTACAGTCTTTTCATTTTAATTCGGTTATATTTACAGTGATTTTTTACTTTCATTTTTCTTATTAATTGTAGCTTCATGTAATTGATGAGGTTTTTATATATGATGTGATTTATATATTTATAATAACATTCATGTGACACAGAAACTCCCTCTCACTATATTAAATGATGAATTCTCTGGATTTCCAGTTCAGTTTGTCAGTGTTCAGATAGCGTGGTGGAGGGAACCTGAGCGTAAAGTCATAGCGCTCAGACATCCTGTAAATGATGTTTGGAAAGTTATGTTTTCCCTGACTGGTTCACACCACAATCACCAACCAACGGCTGCTTTCATTACTAAACATCATCATATTGTTTCATTTAAAGTTACATTTAATGTTCATTGTTCCTGTTGTCACTTACACTATAGCAGTTATAGACACTCGTCCTCCCCCACCCCTCTCTGTCTCTGTCTGTTTGTCTCTGTCTGTCTGTCTCTCTGTCTCTCTCTCTCTCTCTCTCTCTCTCTTTCTCCCCCCCGCGTCTCTCTCTCTCTCTCTCCTCCCGTCTCTCTCTCTCTCTGTCTCTCTCTGTCTCTCTGTCCCCCCTCTGTCCCCGCGTTTCTCTCTCTCTCCCCCTGTCTCTCTCTCTCTCTCTCTCTCTCTCTCTCCCTGTGTCGTCTCTCTCTCTCTCTCTTCTGTCTCTCTGTCCCCCCTCTGTCCAGCGTTTCTCTCTCTCTCCCCTGTCTCTCTCTCTCTCTCTCTCTCCTGTCTCCCCCGCGTCTCTCTCTCTCTCTCTCTAGCTCCCGTCTCTCTCTCTTCTCTCTCTCCCCTGTCTCTCTCTCTCTGGTCTCTCTCTGTCTCTCTCCCCCCCCCGCGTTTCTCTCTCTCTCCCCCTGTCTCTCTCTCTCTCTCTCTCTCTCCCCCGGTCCCTCTCTCTCTCTCTCTCTCTTGAGTTTAATGAGACAGGAATAGAGCAGCAGCATGTTCATGTTCCTGAGAAACTGAGACGCAGCGTAAACTCCTCTCATCAGAAGCCCGGCTTCAAACGGATAAAAACTATCCTGTGTTGTTCTTTATGGAATAAAATAATCTGACCTGGCAGATGTATAAGAAGGAATAAAAAAAGGAAAGAAACAGAAATCAGAAGAGTTATTGACTCCAGAGAGAGGATGAGAGGATGAGAGGATGTGTATCAGACACAGTGTTTGATATGAAATGATATTGAAAAAGAAATGAATAAATGAAAGGAGGTCCAGAAGAGTGATGTGTAGAGGAATGACCCAGGTCTAGGTCGAGTGGAAACGTTCACATGTGCTTCATACAGCTGAGGCATCGCTTTAAGGTACATAGTAGTAAATAAATCTAAATGAGCTGGCATTTATACAAATATGATATAACAGTTAGCTAAAGGCTGGGGTGAAGTGCTCTCAGTGATGGATATAGTGTGTGTGTGTGTGTGTGTGTGTGTGTTCGTACGGTTTATACTGGAAACCATTCCACAGTCGGTTCTCGATTCCAGTAAAGCCGACGTACCGTATGTTGTCGTGTGCCACGTATTTACACGTTATGTGCGCACTCCTCCATGTTCAGGCTTTCCTACATTAACGCCATTATTTTCTAAGACCAAAGTACGGCGAGACCTGCAGATCCGCCTGTGCATTCCTCTGACTTTTACACAGCAGTCGCTTAAACAAATCATGCAACATGAGCGCTACTTTTCATCTAATATGAGGCGTGTTCAGCATCTTTAACGATTGATATCCAGCACTTGAAATACCATAATGCTCCCCCACCACTAGGGTGCGCTATAACAACCAAGAGAACTCATGCGGGAAAACTAGACTTACTGTATATATTACGTTAAAACTTGATATGACTAAAAATATAAACAACAAATGCAGATAGAAATTGTGCCTCATTTGTTTATTTTTTTTTTCAGACTTGTTAGTGAGGTTTAATCACAAAGCCTAATTATCATACAAAAGTGGGAGAATCAGGTGTGAAGGTGTTAAGGTGCACGACTCAGTCTGGGAGTAAATCTCTACGGATGAAAGCGTCTGCAAAATGAATAAATGGAAATGAAGCCCAATTTGCATAAATATATAATTCTGCACCAGGAGAGACCTGTGAACTCCCCCTTCTCTCTCTTTATTCTGTTTTCGATAATTGTGATTTCCTCATCAGCTGGATTGCAGGAAAAGTGACCTGATTAGGCGTTCTGATTGTGGCAGTGATTACAGCCCTATAAACCCGGGCGTACCTGCCTGGACTCACACGCAGACCAGAGACCCGCACAGGAAAAAAGAACCAGACCCGAGGATGAGACGGAATTAGGTCCAGGCTCGGTGGTATAAATATATTTGATTTTCACCGTGATAACTCGGGTCTGTGAAATTCCACTAAGCGCAAGGAAACTCTATTTGAATATTTGAAATGCAGACCGTGAAGAGGAAGTAAACATAAGTGAATAAGTGGCGAGTGAAGTGGGGAGGACGGCACCGCCGTCTGCTGCTGGGCGACTGCACGGGGTCCATCACAGGCGCGTGGACGTCTCTGCACTGGGACACACTGCACTTCCACCCTCAGCGTCTGAGCCACTGAGTTTCTCACCATCGATCAGTTATCATACAGCAGTTAGATCTGAGCGAGTGATCTGATTGGACGAGAGCCGTTATTCCACACGAGTGCTGATATTGGACAGTAACGGCACTGTGAGGTGTAACTGTGTGTGTGACTGGGCGTGTCCCAGGTGTTGTCCAGTGGTTAATGACACTAACTGTGTGTCTCGGCCTGGGTGAGGAGAGAGCAGCTGCCTGACCACGCCCACATTCACACCCAGTCACACCAGCACTAAATAACTGTTTAAATAAACAAACAAATCATAATCTGTTAATCATAAAAGGTGTTCGTGTAACTGTTGTATAAATGTGATATCACACTCGAGCGCGTGCTGTTGATCTTCAGGACTAGCTTTGTGCCCTCGTCCCTTCACCCACATCACAGCCGTACTGATATCCAGTACAACAGCACGACCTCCGGTGTGATCCTGCGTGATCACCTACACATCCCTGTACAATCGTTTCCTTTTAAATCACCGCATTTTGCCTTAACAATACACCGTTAAAAAGAATTTACATCTCTAACTCTATTTCTATTTAACACTCTTTTCTCCTTCACATCTACCTTTTATATGGGACGAAAATGAGGTAGTGTGTGAGGAACACACTCGCACATAATGGATTTATTAGATTAAAGCATCAAAGTGTAGTAAACAGCGCTGCCGAGTTCTGCTCTCTGATTGGTCAGAAGGTGTTGATTAATTCTCTATTCCACCGGCTCTGACAGTAGCGAAAGTCTTTATTAATGTCCTCGCTCTGATAGGTGCTGGTTTCCATAGTAACAGCTCGTGTACAGCACACGTTCCATATAAACTGATTAGATTGTAAGAGGTTTATAAAATTCACTCTGGAGACTAAAAAGGGATCTTTAATGTGTGTTAATCACTTGTAGTCAGAGAGAACTCGGAAATAGTGACTACACACACACACACACACACACACACACGTACATTTCTATGTACACACATGGACAAAATTGTTGGTACCCTTCGGTCAATGAAAGAAAAAGTCACAATGGTCACAGAAATAACTTTAAGCTGACAAAAGTAATAATAAATAAGAATTCTATGAATGTTAACCAATGAAAGTCAGACATTGCTTTTCAACCATGCTTCAACGGAATTATAAAAAAAAAATTTGGACAAAAATGATGGCACCCCTAACTTAATAGTTTGTTGCACAACCTTTTGAGGCAATCACTGCAATCAAACGATTCCTGTAACTGTCAGTGAGACTTCTGCGCCTCTCTGCAGGTATTTTGGCCCACTCCTCATGAGCAAGCTGCTCCAGTTGTTTCCGGTTTGAAGGGGGCCTTTTCCAGACAGCATGTTTCAGCTCCTTCCAAAGATGCTCAATAGGATTGAGGTCAGGGCTCATAGAAGGCCACTTTAGAATAGTCCAATGTTTTCCTCTTAGCCATTCTTGGGTGTTTTTAGCTGTGTGTTTTGGGTCATTGTCCTGTTGCAAGACCCATGACCTGCGACTGAGACCCAGCTTTCTGACACTGGCCAGCACATTTCTCTCTAGAATCCCTTGATAGTCTTGAGATGTCATTGTACCCTGCACAGATTCAAGACACCCTGTGCCAGATGCAGCAAAGCAGCCCCAGAACATAACAGAGCCTCCTCCATGTTTCACAGTAGGGACAGTGTTCTTTTCTTCATATGCTTCATTTTTCCGTCTGTGAACATAGAGCTGATGTGCCTTGGCAAAAAGTTCCATTTTTGTCTCATCTGTCCATAGGACATTCTCCCAGAAGCTTTGTGGCTTGTCAACATGTAGTTTGGCATATTCCAGTCTGGCTTTTTTTATGATTTGTTTTCAACAATGGTGTCCTCCTTGGTCGTCTCCCATGTAGTCCACTTTGGCTCAAACAACGACGGATGGTGCGATCTGACACTGATGTTCCTTGAGCATGAAGTTCACCTTGGATCTCTTTAGAAGTCTTTCTGGGCTCTTTTGTTACCATTGGGATTATCCGTCTCTTTGATTTGTCATGAATTTTCCTCGTGCGTCCACGTCCAGGGAGGTTGGCTACAGTCCCATGGATCTTAAATTTCTGAATAATACGTGCAACTGTAGTCACAGGAACATCTAGCTGCTTGGAAATGGTCTTATAGCCTTTACCTTTAACATGCTTGTCTATCATTTTCTTTCGAATCTCCTGAGACAACTCTTTCCTTCGCTTCCTCTGGTCCATGTTGAGTGTGGTACATACCATGTCCCCAAACAACACAGTGACGACCTGGAGCCCTATATATAGGCCCACTGACTGATTACAAGATTGTAGACACCTGTGATGCTAATTAGTGGACACACCTTGAATTAACATGTCCCTTTGGTCACATTATTTTCAGTATTTTCTAGGGGTACCATCATTTTTGTCCAGGCCTGTTCCATGAGTTTATTTTTTTAAATAATTCTGTTGAAGCATGGTTGAAAAGCAATGTCTGACTTTCATTGGTTAACATTCATAGAATTCTTATTTATTATTACTTTTGTCAGATTAAAGTTATTTGTGTGACCATTGTGAGTTTTTCTTTCATTGACCGAAGGGTGCCAACAATTTTGTCCATGTGTGTGTGTATATATTATATATATATATATATACTCTTCTACATATACCCCATACAGTACATATACCCCACCATATATACTCCTCTACATTTACCCCACTATATATACCCCACTACTGTACACTCTAAATAGCAATAGGTATATTTTGAATTTAGGAGAAATATTTTCAGCAGTTCACAAAAAGTTAAACAAAACTGTTTATCTGACCAACACATGCAGCTGTAAGAAGAAAAAAAAAACGGATTATTTTGCAGTCGTCTCTTTTTTCCCCCCAGAGCTGTAGATATAATTTCAAGTTATTTCATCTACTGACTTTTACCTACACCTCAAGGTATATCCCTGACCCCTCCCCCCCCCGCCCCCCCTCCACCACCACACACACATACATCACCCTTTCTGTCAACACGTTTGAGTCCTATTAGAAGACCATTCCATTATTTTTTATTTTTGCCCTTTTGCCCTGCCACTACAGAAGTTGCCCTGGCCTTTAAATTGGTTATGAAGGTTCTCCTGAGCACCCAGAGGAATTTCGGGATGAAGGTCGAGCCCTACAAGTCTGCTCAGGAACCTTTTTGAACCTCTAATGGAGCTGACACAAAACAGGTTCAAATGTGTGTTTCATCTTCTGAACCAGCAGTATAGAGAGCGAGAGGAGTGCCTCTGGGACTCTACATTATTATATTACACACACACTCTCACAGGCCGTGTGTGTGTGTGTGTGTGTGTGTGTGTGTGTGTGTGTGTGCGTGTGTGTGTGTGTGTGTGCGTGTGAGAGAGAGAGAGAGATAAGCGGTTGAAACAAAGAGTATATTTAGAATAAAAAAAATCTTTATGCAAAGATAGATATATAATATATAACCCAAAAGTATGTGCGCCCCTGATCATCCCTGCCATACAGTAGTGCTGGTGTGTTGAGCGTCTCAGTCTGAGACTCAGGGTTCACTCTGTGTTCTCTGTTATAATGCGCTCCTCTCTTCTGTGAAAGCTGTACAGTACTCTGGATGTTGGAGCGTGTGTGTGTGTGTGTGTGTGTGTGTGTGTGTGTGTGTGTGGATTTGTGTTCATTCACACACACTCTACAAGAGCATCAGTAAGCTCAGGTGCAGAGCTCAGACTCCAGCTCCAGTTCATCCCAAAGCTGATGGTTCAGTGTGGTTGAGTTCGGTCAGGGCTCTGTGCAGGACACTCGGGTTCTTCTGCTCCAACACACTGAGTCATGGACACGAAACAGGACCGTTTCATCCTCCTGGAATCCACTAAACCCAGGTTAATCCGTCAGACTGTCAGAGGGCTGAACCATCACTTCAGCTACACAGTTCTTCTGCTTCACACTGCTTCTAGACGCAATTCAGATCTCTGTAGCGATGTCTTTCACCACCATGCTTCTATCATATGATTAGAAAGTTCTCTCTTGGGCTCCTGAGACGTTTTGCCACATGGCTTGTGGAGATTCAAGGCTTTTTTTAATGAGAGAGTCTGTCCCCAGCTCCACAGCCCAGGCACGTGAAGAATACGAGAGACTGTCGCTGTCGCTCGAGAGTGAGCAGGAAATCGCCAGATGTTCCTGCAGCTGCTTTAATCGTGCTGTAGGTATCTCTGCATCTTCCCTGATAAGATCTCATCTCATCATTTCAATCGGATTCAGGGGGGGCATGGGTGCGTCCTGTTCTCTGCGACGTTACTGCGGTGCTCCGTGACGGCCTTCACGACGCTCCATGGAACCTCTAATGATTCGGAAATGCTTTTTTCCTGCCTTCCTGAGAGATTTCTCCTCACACTGAGATACTGCATGTGCTTTCTAAGCTCTTTCGGGAACATGGGAGAAGAAGATGTGAAGGAACTTGTGTAGAGGAGCGTCTGATCTTTATTTGGGGTTCGAATCAGAATCACTTGAATGTGGATGTGATTGGTTCATTCTGAGAGCGGTCACGTGAGCCGCCGGGAACGAGTGCAAATACTTATGCAAACTTGATTTTTAATTTGAATGATGTTAGATGCTATTTCACGTTAAAAGACAGGATTTATCTTTAATTCATTGTTTATTGTGTATCGATAGACAGACGAGCAGAGAGACAGACGATGATGGAGAAAGAGAGAGTTAAAATGACAGATTCTGAGGGAGGGAGAGAGAGAGATTGTGTGTGTGTGTGTGTGTGTGTGTGTGTGTGTGTGTGGTAAACATGCTGAGCTACTGTATACAGCATTAGCCGCTGAGCTAAATAGGCCTTCTTGTGGTTAACGTGACATATTTCTTCCTGACGGCTGTCATCCTGCGCTTATCATCCTGTCTCAGGGGATAAAACGACTCAGACACGGTGTGTGTGTGTGTGTGTGTGTGTGTGAGAGAGAGACAGGAAGCAAGAAGAGACTAGCATGAGGCAGAACATTTTGACACACTGGGGCAAGTAAATAATATGGATAATGCAGGAAGTTTTCATCATCATTGCTATTGTTATTATTATTGTTATTATTTCCTGACAGTTCTTGGGCTAGCATGTTAGCGACGCCCCAAACAGCTACAGATACAGAGGTTGATTTCTTAGCCTTGTGCTCTAGGAAAGCTGTTCAGTTGTCTATTAGCTAAAGCAAAACACTCCTTTTGTTTTACCTCAAGTTTTCACAAAGCATTGCAGTTAATTTAGCGGCTAGTCAGACGCGAGCCTGCTTTGATTAATTATCTCTTAATCATTTGAAGCTGGAGATGAGTAACAAACCCGATCAAAAAAAAAAAAAAAAAACCTCAGGGAGATGTGATACTGCATCTTGCTCAGAAATATAACACACACACACACACACACACACACACAAGTGTCTGAGAGATAGCAGCCTCAGCACACAGTCCAGCCGCGCTGCTGACCCGGGCTAGCTGCTCCAGAAATCACTGCATCACTGTCCTTTCACCGCGCCGCGGTCGGTCCCTCAGAACGCGAGCATCTTTATCTTCTAAGCACGAGCTCAGGACGGTGATTGAAATGCAAATGCGGCCCTTTAAACCACACGTCCAGCCCACTCTGTAGCGCGTATGCTAATAACGCCCGTCTCTCCAAATGAAAGGAAGCACTTCACCTGGATCCGTAGTTTTTCTCCTCACCTAGACAGAATTCATGGCTCCTCCAGCAGACAAACCGCAGCTAGTCATTATTCATCAGTGCGTATCTTTTTTTTTTTTCATTTTTTTTTTCATCCGCGACGTCGCCGTAGCGATCAGACTGAAGGAGAACGCTAAGGTCTGACAGGAACGGGCTTTCAGGCTTCCATTGCAATGGATTTGCGCACATCCTCCATTAGGCGCCTTTAGCAGCATTTCAGAAACAATTAGCATGTTAGCGCTGATGCTGTCAGTCTGCTAAAAAGCGACTGACAGTTAGCATGCAGTGCACGTAGTTGTAATTAGCTGTCAATGGGAAAAGGCGTGATGGGCTAATAGACCTGCCAAACTAGAGGCTGCAACTCAGAGATGAATTTAAAGGCAAAATTCAGAGCGCAGTCGAAACTCCAAACTTCAGCGGTGTGAGAGTTACACACGCAAGGGCGGGGTTTGTCTGAAAGAGGGGCGTGTCTTAGTTACGACCTTAAACTTGAGCTCTAGTTTCTTGCATAGTCCAGCGCCACCGTCTTTCAGCTTGATGGAACTGCAGTCCGTCACACTGAGCTGAACAACATTGTCAACTTGAACTTGACCGCATTAATGCGTTAAAATGAGTCTCGTTCGTAACCTGCCGCTCTGTCTTTGTTCACCACAAAAGCAATTAAACCTTAATTTTATCCTTTATATGGAAATGCTGCTTTGCTAATTGTGATGCTTTTGTCTTATTACTGCAAACAATCGAGTAAATCCATGTAGCTTTGGCCCTTTATTTCATGTGCGGGGATAGAAAATGAATATGAATAGGAAATTCCTCGACCTTGTGTCTGGGACTCAGACGCTCTCTCTGCTTCCTGTTGCTTCACTAATTCCTTGTAGTTTTACCTGTTTTTCATGCCATCATGCTAATTGGATTATTTTCAGAAGAATACACCGCACGCCGGTGTAACACATTTAAAACAGCCTTCGCTTTGTGGTTTGTAATTTTCCACTGGTTTCTACAGAAATGTCGTATTTCGCCTTAATGGAAAAAAACATGGGCAGTAATGCTCCTTCTGCTCTTCATTACCAGATGTTCAGGTTGTTGACAGGAAAAGGTCAGAGTGTTTTAGTGAATTTACAGCAGTCTGTCCAGATTTTAGTCACAAGATTTATTAGAGCTTCCAAGTTTAGGAGGAAATTACTAGAAGGTCTCTGCATCTCCATGAAGTTCTTTTTAAAGACTGTTTAAACATATTACTGCGTCTGTAAAGTGCATCAGTCAGTGCTGTAACCATGTTCTGTTATCTGTAAAGAAAAAAAAAAAAACAGCTTGTAATCCCAATAGAAGAGCTCACAGATGCCAAGACAGGCACTTTCGGTTCTCCTTGAGTCCCGTCTCAGATAGACGCTGCTGAAGAGACATGACATGTTGTTTACGAAGCAGTCATGCCGACCTTAGCGGTGTGTGTCTTACCCGCCTCATGCCTTGAACCCTGTAGGTGATCTGACAAGTCTGTCCTGATGGACATAAAGCAGAAGTGAGCTGAGGAAGCTTAAACACATCTCTGGGGATTGGAATAGTAAACACGCGTTCTGTGTCAGAACATGGATGTGCGCTTGGATGGACGGAGAAATGGTTGTCTTTTTGTGGGAGTAAGGACACCTTCATCTGTAGTGACTTTAGGTTGTAGAAGCAAATCTAAGCTGACGGGAACACTGGGACACTTTGTCCTGCTGAAGTACCAGACCCCAATCCTACAAGCCTAAAGCTGGACAGGAAGTGAAACAAAAGAAGCGTCTGCCGTGGACTAGAACTGCTCACATCAAGGTTCAGGACAGACAGATATCGCTATGGTCTTTAGAAGTGTCCGAAAGTTAAAGGCTATGAAACGGTGAGTCTGGAGGTGATGAGACGGCTGGCGTAGTGTTTCAGACCAGGAGTCATGGAGGTCTGGTCTGGGTGGAACGAATATCACCAAAGCGCACATTCAAGGTCACGTCACCAAACATGAACAAGCTCGGAATCTGTATCAGATCCTTAGATCTTTATCTTGAATAAGCTCATCATAAGAGAGACTAGCTACAGAAAGAGAGAGAGATTCTATACATCAGTGTGTTGAAACACATAACCACTTTGTTATTTAGGGCTTTGAACTGATCTCTGATGGTGACGCGTTAAAAGGAACCTGACGTCTCCACTTCAGTCACGTTCGTCACTTGGCCGGATGTTTGCCCGCAGACACAAAATTAGCATGACACAAGGCAGACACAAAACACGGCTCTGCTAATGGAAGGTAACGTTCAGTGAAAAGTCCTCCTGAAGTAGATTCCTCACCGCTGCTTTAATGGAGAGCAGCGACGGCCTTCAGTTCGAAAAAAACAATAAAGCGGGCCGAGGCTGATTGTTGGACAAAACATCTCGTGTAGGTCAGAAATGAAATAAATAAACCTTATAGTCTTTAAACAGGCTCAGAGCTAATAAACTCAGGATGGAGAGTAGAGAATCAAGCTTTGTGGGGCTCAGCGTACGGCGTCAGTCCCCTCAAGGGGGCGATACACAGTTTAATCAGACAGCGATGGAGAAATCGATTCTCTGAACCCATTATAAAGCTGCACTTGGCCTTCTGACCAATCAGGTTCAAGTATTCTACAGAGTGGTGGTGTTTGATGAAGGCAGAGTGAAGGGGGTCAGGGGTCAGGCTCTGCAGAAGGAAGTGGGAAGCCTTTGACTGGAAGTGCTGGCGCCCTCGTTAGCTCCCGTATCCATCTTTTATAAGCGCTTCTTCGGTGCGCGGCGAGGCCGGATTAGTCTCAGCCTGACATTTACAGTCGACTTCGCCGATCATCAATATGGATGAAGCCTTCTAAATGACATCACAGTGCTGCTTACACTCAGGTTTGTGCACACAAGTTCTCTTCATCGAGCGTTTTTTAAATGATTATATTTATTTATGATTGAGATAAAAGGTTGGACCGCGCTCAGCCATCATTACACGGGCCAGGGAAGATGGCGCCGCCATATGTTAGGCTGCTTAATGGTTCATGTGAAAGTCATAACGCAGCCGAGCTGCTGTTTCATCTCACAGAGGTGTGAAGTTTCTCACGTCTGACTCACAGTCTCGGTGAAGCATCACTTACTTTTTGCTGCTTATTCCCGTGTTCACGTGTGAGTTTCAGAGCTAGCGCTTAATGAAGCCCTGACGCACTAAACCAAGGTCATAAAACCGCCATGTGTGTGTGTGTGTGTGTGTGTGTGTGTGTGTGTGTGTTTGTGTGTGTGTGTGTGTGTGTAGAAGATTTGATCAGCACCAGTATTAATTCTATTCTATACACTCCGCTGTACAGGACAGTGTCCCCGGTGTGAAGGAGAGTCCGACCGAGCGACTCTTACCAGGGAAACTTTATTCCTAATAGAGAAAAAAAAAAAAGAAACCCATTGTGGACTTTACAGGGACGATATTCAGAATTAATCAATGCTTAGTGACGATATCCGTTGTTAAAGTGCTGCACAAATCTAATTTAATCACAGCGCCGAGTCAAAAGCTGAAAGGGATGAATGACTGGGAGGAAATGTAGAGCGTCACAGGACTCTGTGAATTAGGATGTGATACGAGGATCCTTATTAGTGGACTCTCGGAGCTCTCCGAATTCATAATTAGCTCTCCTGTGTGTCGGTCGAGCTCATTTACAGGAGACAGCTCTATCTGAGCGAGCGCAGTCGGGAGATGAAAGCAAATCAAACCACTCGTGAAATGTGTCTTAATTTGGAGCTAAAGCGAACAGAGCAGAGAGCTGCTGGGGGTTTCATTACCAGCTTTATACTACAGTTACACTACCTTATAGATACATACAATAATTACATTAGAGCTTACATTAGAAACTGCAGGAAGTGTGAAGTCATGACTGTGTGCGCCGTACAAGGCTTGAACCCCCAAATTTCTTCATATTAAATAAAATCAAATAAAAGAAACAGGAACAAATGTGTTACTGTAACAGTCTGAAATGTGAGTAATGATATGAAACTGGTTGTTTATGTAACAGCCTCAGCAGCGACCTCATTTCCCCTCTCGTCTGTTCAGCATCAGCAGTGAAGTGATCACCTCCTGATCATCTCTCATCATCTGCACCTGTCTCTCACTGGCTCAGGACTCTGGGTTTAAACTACAGGGTACAGTGGAGCGTCTGGAGAACTATTCCTCAACACTACATTAAACACACAAGAACGTCTGGAGCTATGGAGGGGTGAACGAATAGGAAGGGGTGTGTGTGTATGTGTGTGTGGGGGGGGGGGGGTTAAAGACTTTTGCACAGTGTAATATAACATAACGTCTGGTTTTCTAACGTTTGGCGATAGACCTATGATTTGAAGCTTTGGGCCTCCTTTGTGAAATCAGCAATCAGTTCCAATTCTTATTAATTACCGAAACCAACTGCTGTAACTATAATGTAAACAAGTGTTTATCTGTTTGTTTATTTATTCCCCGTTCCCAGCATTATTTAGACTCATTTCCTATTGCACATGCGAGACACACATCGGTGGCGTGCTTGACCGGCCAAGCCGTTATTATTGCTGAGATTCATTCCACCTCTATTAAGGATTATATAAAGCAAATCCCTCGACGTTTCAATTCTGGCTGACGTCTAAACCCGAGCCAGAGACGCATATAGAAATACAGGATTATTAAAAATTTGCCCATTAAAATGTAATGGACTAAAAATAGAAGAACTCATGTGGCACAGATCCTCTAAAACGCATTATAAAGTTGGGCGATGGAGAGGATTCACCCTGTTAGTCTTCAGCACGGGGAAAAAATACAGAAATACAGACTTCAGGGAGGATGGATGGAGGAGCCATTATGAAGCTTCAGTGAGTCAGTAAGTTGAATTCTTATTAACCTCTTCAGGACTGTATTAACGTCAATAGTCTGCTCCTCCTGGCGCGCGCGCACACACACACACACACACACACGCTCAAGCCAGGCTTCTGCTTCAGAAAAACTGGAAAAGGTCGCCATGGGTTTTCCTCCTGATGCCAGACGGTGGGCAGCGATATACTTATTTGCTCAGCACATGGACGTGAAACTTTTCCCCTCTATGAGTTACATGCAGCTGAGTTCACAATTAAGCACTGAAAAAAAAAAACAAATAAACAAAAAAAAAACATTAATCACAGGGATTTTTAAACACCAGAC
>QNUK01000744.1:151952-164452 GCA_013621035.1 Clarias magur | reverse complement strand
CTCCAGGCGCAAACTGTAATGAAAGATGGGGTTTATGAGGTCGACGCAGTGTTCCACAAGGTCATTTCAAACAAACACCACGACTGTTCAACTCTTCCTTTCATAGGAATACAAGACCAAATCGTTCATTTTATTAATTTGACACTTTAGCGAGTCAAATTCCCTCCATATCCGCACTTTTTTTTTTTTTCCTTTTCTGTAATTAGCACGGCTGTTCACACTGCCAGACGTGTGTGACGTGTACGGATCAGGCCTGCACGTGCATGAAGCGGCGCAGTGAGCTCTCACCACGCGCGCGTCTCTCCCGTCAGCACAGTCACTGGAGATCGGCGAGCCGCTTTAATTAGGCCAACTAATCGGACGCCTGCTGTGCAGAGTCGCAGGAGTTCACACGCTTCTACGCTGAGGACACTGAAGTCCCTCGAGTCGGATGAATTTATGAAATGAGTGCGATTTTTTTTTTCTGGATAAATAAACAGCCGTGATGATGATGATGATGATGATGATGATGATGATGATGCTCAAAGGGCCTGAAGGATATATTATGTAAACCGTATATACTTTAGACACACACACACACACATGTGAACATGTTTGTGCTTCATTTTTAATCTACTGATGTGCAGAACATCCTACTTACAACCCGGACATTTATCTCGGCTTAATTTAGCTCTGTGTGTGTGTGTGTGTGTGTGTGTAAAGTATATACGGTTTACATAATATATGTAAAAGCAACACAATACCAAAACAAAAGCCACAACAGAAAATCAGCCACAAAAAGCAGCCATCTGTGCAGGCGTTTAAACACGGCTCGAGCACAATGCGAAGCCCACCGTCATGTTCTCATGTTGGTCTTCAGCCTCGGCTGGGAAGTGATTTTTTCCCCCAAGACAAAAGGCGACTGGGTGGCTTTTTACTGTAACGTTTAAACAGAGGGAACTCAGCTGTGAGGAGAAAAGGCTCAGCCATGAAACAGTCACGATTCGGCTTTGAATCATTAAAGACTTGTTTGTGAATCAGAAACGATTCAGATCTCAATGAGTGAAGAAATCTTAGTGAGTGTGAGGACATGAGGAGGCAGGAAGACTCTAATTACACCTTAATTACACCTTAATTACATGAAGGTGTGGGACTACTGACGGGAAGGGCTTGGGTTCAAACCCCAGCACCACTACGTTGTCCCTGTTGGGCCCCTGAGTCTCACCTGCTCAAAGGTCTGGTGAGATAAGATGTGCGTCGCTCTGCATAACCACGAGTAAACAAAACTCTAAAGAGAAGAACAGCCAGCGAACAGCCACACTGAAGCCCCTTTTACACCAAAGTGAACACAGTGCGAGATCATGCCTGGTGCTGGTCCCGGTCCAGTGCCGTTTTAATCCATGAGCTAGAGAGTCACGTCATCACGTCCCTGTGTACGTCTGTGTACGTCTCTCCTTTCCCAGCGACAACAACAACAACAACGTCAGACTTCAGCAGGGATTTACACGCAGTTCTCACTCATTGTGACGGTCCCGCCCCCGGCCCCTGATGTAAGAGGTTCTCTGTTGGTGCTGGCACGCCACCGGGTCTGAACTAGCTCCAGAACCACTTTGGTGTAAAAGGCGTATTAGTGCTATTTCTATACACAACTGAACACAAGACAGTTGAAGAGGATTAGAACACCTGATGGAGGTGCACTTTGGGAAAGACAAAGCCGAGCCCACAGGTGCAGTGCGCCCTCTGCAGGTCATCCCTGCAGGTGAGTCAGTCAAGAGACTGAACGAATGAATCGATTTGTGTTTCTATCTATATATTCTTAATATGTCCGTGATGGAGCAAAAGTAAGACTGAGATATGGAGCAATAAACTAAAACAGAATAAACACATGAGTTGTTTGTATTTAAGAGACACTGCTGTGTTAAAAAACTGATTTAAAACTAATAGA
This sequence comes from Clarias magur, assembly GCA_013621035.1. Classification (NCBI taxonomy): domain Eukaryota; kingdom Metazoa; phylum Chordata; class Actinopteri; order Siluriformes; family Clariidae; genus Clarias; species Clarias magur. The sequence continues at coordinate 162,528 of QNUK01000744.1, read as the reverse complement.
TGTTCTCTGGACGCAGTAATACTCTGTAAACGGCACTAAACTCAGCCCAGGATATTTGCTCCGGCTTCGCTTTAAATCCCATCTCTGGTGTGTGTGTGTGTGTGTGTGTGTGTGTGTGAGTGTGTGTGTGTGTGTGTGTGTGAGTGTGTGTGTGTGTGTGTTAAACGGCAGTTTTTCAGGAATATTTGCAGTTTTTTGTTGGAAACGTACCATTCAGAAATATAATTGATCTTTTCTGATTGAATGATGTTGAAGTCATAAATAAACACATCCTCAGCGCTGTAGCGGGCCAGTAGCCGTACACGGGCCACACGGGACCGCCGCTGCTTTTCCAGGCTCATTGCTCCGGGCCCGTGGACCCGTGGACCCGTGGACCCGTTCCCTCGCTCCCCGCCTGACAATAAAAGACCTGCACTTGAATTATTTAAATGATTTGGAGGTCTGTGTGGAATTTAAAGTGTCAGCTGGTGAAAATGAAATTTAGGGATGATTCAGCGGTACGCTGCGAGGTGCACGGTTAATACGAGACATGATCACGCCGGTGCTGACCGCATCCCCCAGGCTCAGAGAGTCGACGGCGGCCGCTCCGTCCTTCACTCCCCGTTCCAGACGGCTGCCGTCTCTTCCTCCGCGAGCTGCTCCGGTGAGGAAATGGTGGACCGGCGCTGTTTGTGAAGACGGAGAGCGAGCGGAGGGCTGCTGGGGCGATCTGCTCTCACGGGGAATGGAATCAATTAAAATGCGGCTTTGGAGGAGCGACATCACTGAAGCTTATCTGGTCTTTAGAGAAAAGTCACACGTGAACAAGCACACGCAAACCGTTCACACATTCCTCACGTACGCAGGCAGGAGGTTTTATTTCCCTTTATGTGCTTTATCACACAATTAAACTATCACCCATGATTTATTGCACCACTCGTTCATTTTCACAAACATTATTTCATGTATAGTTTTTTATTTTGACATTTACTTTGAAAACCGATCCGAGTGCGCGTGAATGAGCCGTCGCTATTGGAAACCGTGACGCATCTCAATGAGCGCATTAATATAAACCTGCGCTACTGTCAGAGCCGCTGTTTTAGAGAATTAATCAACACCTTTGGCAGCGGGGCTGTGCTTTATTGGAGCTTTTAAAAGGATTTTGATGTTGACTTGTGGAACTAATAAAGAGTGAAATTACGGAGGTCGAGCATCTTTATACTGTGATTGGGTTAATAACATGGGCCGCGAGACGAATACGGTTTCCAGGCAACGTGGATTGAGTCCACCTTCCCCGAATGCTGGTGTGCGTAAAGCACTCCATTCTATTCTATTAAAGTTCTGAGTGGCTGGAGCTAAAAGCCCCGCTCTAATGCATTAGATGCCATATGGTGTATTTATCAAACGCTGTTCAATGGCCACAGAGGAGGAAAAAAATCCATTATTCATTGAGGAGATATAGAGCACGTGGCAGTGCAGTAGGCAGCGTCTACCTGTACGCTGCTGTCTTCTGCTGGTTCAAGGGTTTACATGCGGGATTTTGATGTCGATGTTGAAGCAGCGTGGTGCAGAGACAACTGACACCAGCACCGGCACCACCACCATCGGCACCAACACCCGCACCAACACCCGCACTTCTGCTGCCATGAGAAATGTCTGTGTCATTATGCAACACCACAGCCAGGAGAACACGGTCAAGCCCCCGATCACACACAGTACACCTCCAGACACAGATGTTACTGAAGCACAGCTCCTCGCTCGCTCCTCGTCCACATTAATGCAGCACTGAGTGAGGCTCATACCAGGAGATGATTCAGTGTTTCATGTGCCGAAAGAAATGAAGAGACTTGATCCACTCTGATAGGATCAGCTGCCAAACTATCAGATTTATCCCGACATCTGTCACATTTTTATTCCATGGTATTGACTTTTCTGCAGAAAAAAAAAGAATCTAGCAACAGATTCAGCAACTTTCAGAGATTTTAGCAACTGGGTTCCAGGTTCACTCAACTCCCCACCAGTGTGTAACACCAATAACCAATCACTCATCACCTCCTCTACTCCTGTAAACCAATCACTCATCACCTCCTCTACTCCTGTAAACCAATCACTCATCACCTCAGGTCTTGAGTCTCCACAGCAGGTAGAACTAACACCTCGTCAAGTTGTAGAAACGATGGTGTGTGACGTCACACAGTAAATCAGACATTGAGAAATTAAATTGGAAACACACTTTGAGAAACAGCTCAGGATTTTTGGAAACGCCTCCAACATGATAAAGTGTATGTATGTTTTTGTTCTTTTTTTTTTTTTTTTTTTACTCCGAGCTAAAGTAATGGCACAGTGGTTTATCCCTGCTGTAACATAAGTGAGAACAGGGAGTAACGCGCTTCCTGGATAAAAGGAGCGATGTGTTTAATAAACAGAAAACTCGAGCATATTGATGGACTAGCGATGATGAAGGAGCTGTCCTCACTCCAGCCTTTTCAATCCACCTCCAAGTACTTGCCCTGGAAGAAAAAAAAAGTCTTTTGTTTACTGCCCTGTGCACCGGATGGATAATTCGTCAAAAGGCACTTCAAAAGCGAGAGCATCTCCACAAAGCTGGATAAATCTGCCTGTGAGCCGGGCGAAGTCAGGTGGAAGCTGCTGAGCCTTGTGGGACCGGCCATTCAAAAGTGTACATTACAGAAAAGGTCAACATGTCAGGGAAAAAAAAAAAGAAAAAAAACCCTTTATGCAACGGCACGAGAATGAGGAAAAAAACACACGTGTCACTTGGGGCTTGTGTGAGGAACCGCGGGCTGGTCGAACCTGAGCGTGAACACAAGCAGCTCGACACCGCACTTAGTCACCACTTACAGTAGGATTCTTTATGTGAATGAAACAGCATCATTCTTTTCTAGTCACTTCCTGTTCTGTGTTGCGTTATCACAGCCAAACACGATGACGCTGATCAAACCGAACAAAAACGCAGCGCGTCGTGTTCCTGAGAAACTCACAGCACAGAGTCGCCTCTTCAGCACAGCACTGACACCGGAGACTCCTTCCATACAGGCTACATGAATAACCCTCTGGCAGATCCCTAAATGATCCGTTACTATGGAAACGTACCAGAGCCAGTGCATGGGGTGTTATGGGAGATGAAGCAGCATCTCAGGATCAGTGAAATCAGAGAGTCGCCGTGTTAAACTGAATCAGAAAACGTCATCTAGTTAAACCTTGCTTGTAGGTCTTTAGGGTTTCTCTGATTGTGATGTAACTTCTCCAGTACTGCAGGTGGCGCTGTTACACTTTCATGCGTTTGCGCACTATGGCAGATTGTTAGTAGCTCATGAATAACTTCATATTTAAAATGAAGAAGCGTCTTGCTTGTGACGTTTGAGACGTTTCTCCGTCTGACACGCGCCCCGCGCGGCGAGCGAGCGAGCTCGACGTCGTTCAGTCCGCGTGTGAAGTACACTCCGGCTGCATCGCTGCCCTTAATAAGTGCACTCGATGCCAGGTTGGATCAGGGGTTTAGGATGCGCGCCCACATGCAGCTAGCGATCGGCGCCTTATTGACTTTCGCAGTTGTGTGTCTTGTTAAGCGCGGGAGCGAGCTAATCGCTGCGTTATCGCCAGACATCAGGGCTCCATGAGTTGTTTTTGTTTGTTTTTTCTTCCAGTGGTGTCCGGCGGTGTAGTTAGCCTCGCTGCGACCTGTATCGATCCCGCGGTCATGGGCTTTATCTCCGGAGGACCACGAGGGAAATCAGCCACTGATAGAGTCCACTGGAGACACTTCATTTCATTCATTCATTTATTTATTTATTTATGAAGCGCTTTGCGTTTCTGCAGGGACGAGCACGCACACGCGCCTTACGGACGGCGCTAAGCTAACGGCGACGGCTCCAAGTGTCTCGCTCACGGGAGGAGAGTGATCGTTGGAGCAGAAACCTCATCTCTAATGCTGTGTCAGGGTTTATACAAAGCTGACTCATGAATAGTGCTGCACTCAGGATTTAGGTTATAGAGCTACGTGTGTGTGTGTGTGTGTGTGTGTGGGTGTGTGTGTGTTTAATGTCTGGACATAACTTGCTCTTGGACTTCCTCAGTGCAGATTGTTACTACAGACAGAGTAAATGTCCACACTCACTCCAAGCTCATATGTTTGTACCGGCGACGGCTCTGATTATTATTATTACTGTATATTAAATCAAAACCAGACTTCACACTCAACTCTTTAATGCACACACACACACACACACACACACACACACACACACACACACACACACACACACACACACACAGATATTTCTGCGTGAATTGACGTGAACGCCGCTGCTGCTCGCTGTGTCACTCGGCGTCGTGCTGTTAAAGAAAATGAATCAAGCACAGACTGGTGTGATGATGGAGTGGTGTTACTGGTACCAGTGCAGTGCTGATTACTTTCCTGTAACTGCACATCCTGAAGTGGTTTATTCTTCCTCGAGCATTGTGATTGGTGCAAACATTACATCAGGACACTACAAACTTTTTATCTGTTTATTTCTGTGAAAAGTCTCTGAAACTGAAACGTGTTTTTTCGCTTTCTCGAGAAACTGTGAAGTATAAACTCCTGAGAATTTGCTCTGCCAGATAACACACACACACACACACGCACACGCACACACACACACACACACACACACACACGCACACACACACACACACACACACACACACACACACACACACACACACGATTTCTTTTTCTATTTTTCTTCTCTGTGTTTCAATAAAATCTCCTCATTTTGGATAAATGTTGAAGAAGAAAAACTTAAACTGAACATCTAAACCGACACCCTGTAACATAAAAGCGGGAATAAAACATCAGAAGCTGCAGCTGTACCATGTACCAAAAAAAAACAAACAAAAAACCGAATTGGAACTGGAGACTCCTTCTGTAACTGATCCATCTGCCGTACACGTTCCTGTTACTATGGAAACGGTAGCGGTTGTAGAACATTAATCAGCACTTTGTGACCAGACGAAACACAGACCTGAAAAGCGCGTGAGTCTGAGCGTCTCTACGCCCCCTGCTGGTGGAAGCAGGTAGAATCCGGTCTGTAGGTGAGGACGCGCTGAGAGCGAGGTCCTAATGGGTGTGTTTTGTCCCGCGCTCACGTGACACGCCTCTGTTTTGTCCCGCGCTCACGTGACACGCCTCTGGGTTCAAAACCAGCTCGACTGTGTGTGCAGATGCTTAAAGCCTCCTGTATGTAGTTTACTGTCTGCTGGAGGACGGGAGCGAGTGAGTGGAGTGACGGGACTGGGTCTGGTGTCACCCTGGTAACATGCGTGTGTGTGTGTGTGTGTGTGAGATCCAGGGGAGCTTGGCAGTTGTCCTTTCACATCAGCAGGCTTCTGTCACACAGCAGACTGAAATAAATCGATATCATGTGACCGCCGGCGCCACCTTCAGTCTGTTTTTGATTATTTCCGGTGAATTCTCAGTTCTGGTTGGTCAGGAGGTGTGACTCCGCCTTGTTTTCTGGGAAGTTATCAGACTACTAAGAAAGAAGTGATTTTGACGTTATTTATGGACGGAGTCTCCGGGGTCAGAGCTGTCCAGCTGTCCCTTTAAGTTCGGAGTTTCAACAATAACGTTTAAGCTACAAACGAGCAACGGTGCTGACGTCACTCACGCAGCGGTGTATGAGGAATTAAACACACCGACGTGCTGTTAAGCTTTGCCTTGCTCTTGTTGCGGATCTCTGCGGCGGACGCCGGACCCGGTTCTCTCCCGCGCCGCAGATTATCTCGTTATGTTGCCGAACGCTCTGTCTCACACAACTTTCTCTTATGTAAGCAGCAGCGAGTGGGGAACTTTTTCAGTGTTGCGTGGGTGGCCTCGTGTTCTCCAACACACATTACAGCTTATGAACCGGACCTTATTGTACACACACACACACACACACACACACACACACATTGTACACCACACACTCCCGGTCCGCTGTCAACACGTTTTATTATGTTTTTTCCAGGCTGAAACGTTGCATGCTGATTAATCGCTGCAAAGCTTTCCTGTGAAGTGGAGTCATTTTTATTTCACAGCTCCAACGAGAGACTGAAATTGCCTGGCTGATAAATCTCATTCTGCGCTCAGACGGGGGAAAAAAAAACCTAAACAAAAAGACAGAAAGAAGAAAAAAAAAAAAATCACAAGCACAGTTCTCATGTTATGACTTTTTTTTTTTTTACTTGAGTGTGTTGTGAACAAAATGCTGCAGTCCGATATTTTGATTAGTTTTGTTCTGATTTCGTTCTTTAGAAATCTTACACTCGGACTTTTCCACCGCAGGCCCGCTGCCCTTTCGGCTCGTGTCTGGGTTTAATTCCTCTGAAGCGCGGTGTGGAATTCTTCGGTGATTAGCCGAGACGCCGGCGAGCCACCTGTTCCTGAGGCAGAAAAAAGCTTCTCGGAGGACAGAGAGGACTCTCTAATTGGATTCCGCTCGCTCCTGGCATTCTGGCCTGCTGCCTCTATTTAGCCACATTGTCCTTTTTTATTTATTCAAGAAAGCAAGGACGAGACGCGCCAAAGGTGCAGACCTTCACCCCCGGCCATCGTGCTTGAGAGTTCCTTATGAAACTTTAAATAAAAATAAACCAATTAGGCACCAGGGACTCGTCGTCTTCTCTTTCAGTTTATTTCTGGAGCTGCGTTCGAGTCTGTAATAAGAGCACGAAGAAGAAGAATGAAGGGAACTGAAGCTCTCAGACTGTTCGAGTAAAAGCGTAAAGGATGGAGCGGCATGAGGAAGCAGGTTCAACAGGGAAGAAGATGATCAGTGATCCTTCTCCACACCACTACCAGCAGAAAGCTAACCTGGCTAACCATCGCGCTCCTCCTTCTGTTTATAATCCTGAGCTGTTAGTCTTTTAGTGACAGACCTGACCCTCCTGCCTCGTTACTGCTAAAGGCTAACGCTAAAGGCTAACATCAGCAGGGTTTGACTGAAATGATGGTTAACTGCAGTCTGTAGAAACCTTTCGATTTATTATTACAGCTTTGTGTATGACAGCCTTTAGCATTAGCTATAAACTTATATAACGGGGAGGAAAAACGCAAAACTGGGGAAAAGATCAGCGCCATTCAATAACAGGCAGCTTATGAAAAAATGATTTAAATACAAATATATATCTATATCCTGTATCAGTGGAGGTTACAGAGGAGCTGAACTCCTGACTGCTATCAACACAGCGATTATGGAACTAGCAAACACAAGCTACATGACAGCCAAAACATGGTGTCGCTGCTAAACGTGTCTCAGATCAGATGATCAGATCGGATCATATAACAACGTTTATCACGATACTTAACGCTTCTTATCTCCCGATCCACGCTTCTTCTTCTTCTTTTTTTAAATACACATTTATATTTTTGTCAAATAAAAAGAAACACATTTGCTAAATACAATGTCATGCCCTTTTATGTCTGTAGTGTCTGTAACTTTTTAAAAAATTTAAATCTCTCAATATTCTTAACTGTCATGCAGATGAAACTCTGCCGATTTAGAGTTCACATGAAAAGACATAAACCTGAAAAAGTGCATTATTATTATTATTATTATTATTATTATTATTATTATTATTATTATAATAGAAAGTAGTATTGTTAAGATATTGCAACATGAATTTGACACATGTTACGGACACTACAGATTTTTTTCCTTTTAAAAGTTTTTACCAAAAAAATATTTAAGCAACAATGTTTACAGATCATATGCTTCTAGAAGCTTCCACCAATACACACACACATCATTTACATTTTAAATGATTATTGTTTGAAGTGAGACTCCAAAAAAATAGCTATTTTTGGGGCTCATATAAATCATCTCTCCAAGACGGCTAAAGTTAGCAACTTACATTATTTTAGGGAAGTGAGTTCGGTCACTTCCATGTTGCAGAACTTTGGAGGTAGCTTCTTGGACACACACATTGTCTGTATTATATGTATATCACAAAAACAAACAAACAAACAAATAAATAAATAAATAAATGTAATCAGCTCCAGTACCGTGTTTTGGCCGTTAGCAAAACAGTCTTGCTGATTTAGCAGAAACATCAGAAAACATCTAAGCCACCTCTCCTTAACAAGGGGTTGGAGATTAGCTAATTGCTAATGCTAAAGCTCAGTTGGATTTCACTGTCTCTTGTTGCACTTCCTTCAAGCTTTTACTTCCTAATGAGATGTTTTCATCGCTAGTTAGCCGTGCTGCTTGGTTAGCATGATGTCTGTATAGCATGATGATGATGATGATGTGTGGCATGGGGAAGCGTGGGTTCATAAGTTCATAAGGGCTTTTAAGCATTAACACACACACACACACACACTAATGCTAACTCACTATTTGATTATTTATTAATCACGGGTGTCACGGTTCCGGTTGGCGCTGCTTCCCTACAGTCACGCGCTCTCTCTCTCTCTCTCTCTCTCTCTCTCTCTGTTTACTTCCTCTCTAACGTTAATCAGCGTATCTCCACGCTATCCGTAATCGATGCGCTCACCCTCGGACCGCTTAACAAACTCATCACGTCCTCCACACGCGAGCCGAGTCGCCGCGCCGCTCTCAGGCAGGCTTTTTCATAAAGCGTTACTGTAAGCCAGATCGACTTATTAAAAAAAACGTGGCACAGGGACAGAATTTGCAGTTTCGGTCTCATCGATTCGAGCCCGAGGGTGGGACTCGGGATGACGCCGAAACAGACGACGGCCAGCTGTTTGTGCCGTCTGTCGTCTCTTGCTTTTGATTTACGGCGGAAAAGATGCTCGAGTGAACGCTGGCAAAGTTTTTATAATTATATCCCAATCCAAATCAGATAGATAAAACCCAAGCATGCGCAGCGATGAGTCATCGAATAAAACACACACACACACACACACACACACACACACACACACACACACACACACACTAACTTCAGAGCTCTCAGGCTTCGTCTCTTCTCCTGGACGGCTTCAGCTCCCGAGACGAAGTGGGTTGGATTTCAGACCTCTCGCTTATCGCATTATTTCTTATTAAAATGTCACCAAGCACCAGCGAGATTAGAGCAGGAGAGAGAGAGCTGTTTCCCTGAGCCTAATGCTGCTCGACAAGCTCAGCTGATGCATTGTGGGTCTTCGTGTATCTGACATCTCAGATGTGTGGAGCTCACGTGCACCTTCGTGGTTTTAGATCCTCATCAAATCACATCACGTATCAGCAGGAAGTCACGTGGATGCAGATCGAGAGCCTTGGTCCAGGTCAGACACCGGCGTGAGGGGAAACGGCACCCCAGGAGGCGGGGCCGCCCCTGCCAGACGGGCGGAGCGAGCGTTTCATAAACGGCTGGCGTGCTGGGGTGCGACGGAGTGTGTAACGGGTCTGTAGGAAAGCTACGAGAACACACAACATGGCGTGGTCTTCTTTCATCAGTTCTCGAGATGCTTTTCTACAGAACCGACGACGACAACAAAAAATAAAACGCTCCGCTCCTTTAGCGAGGCTAGCATGTATGCTACGACATTTGACACACATCCAGATTGATGCCATGTCTTACACACACGCACACACACACACACACGCACACACACACACACGCACACACGCACACACACACACACACACACACACACACGCACACACACACACACACACGCACACACACACAGTGTCAGTGACACAAACTTCTTCTGTGTTACTAGGTTAGTAACGCTCGTCTGTACAGACATGACACGCATCCCTTTGGGGTCAGACATCTCACACAGATGTCACAAATAATTCTGCTCTTCCTGATAAAACACACACACACACACACACACACACACACACACACACACACACACATCAAACTGAGGAAGGTGTTTATTTTAAATCAATATCTCCTGATGTGAATAAAATCTCTGCATCTAATAAAACCTCTAATCAATGAGCGTTTACTCCTAAATGCTTCAAACTGGGGACACACCATCAGGAAATGCACCTGTAGTTGGGGTCTGGTTTATGGTGCCGTGCATAAATATTTGCCCCCTTGAACTTTCACATATAACTAAAATGGACTGTATGGAATTTAGTCTGAGAATACACTCATGAGAAGCTCCACAGGAAGACCTCAAGCTGGTTAAACAAAGTGCTACAATACGATGGAAACCCTAACAGTGTGAAGCACGGTGGTGGTAGCGCCATGCTGTCGGAGGCTTTTCATCAGCAGGGACTGACGGTGAGATCCATGGGGATGAATACAGCATGAGCCTAGAAGAAGACCTGCTCCAGTCCACCACAGGACAGCGGTACCAAGTGTACTACACCAGAGGAGTGTTTCAGCACCAACAACACGGCCGAGTCAAAGTCCCGAGCTGGGTGTAACACGATCTGTGATTAGACACCACGACTGCTCTCTGTCCAATCTAACGATCTGTCAGTGAAAACATCCAGATGTGTGAAGCTGATCGATGTAGGACACGTTTCATTCAACTTTACATGTTAGATCCCAATCAAGACAAGTTCATTTGATGTTTTCCCTCACACACATACACACACACACACACACACACACACGAGCACAAACATTTCACTTTTTTTCT
>QNUK01000744.1:137500-150426 GCA_013621035.1 Clarias magur | reverse complement strand
GTGTGTGTGTGTGTGTGTGTGTGTGTGTGTGTGTGTGTGTGTGTGTGTGTGTGTGTGTGTGTGTGTGTGTGTGTGTGTGTGTGTGTGTGTGTGTGTGTGTGTGTGTGTGTGTGTGTGTGTGTGTGTGTGTGTGTGTGTGTGTGTGTGTGTGTGTGTGTGTGTGTGTGTGTGTGTGTGTGTGTGTGTGTGTGTGTGTGTGTGTGTGTGTGTGTGTGTGTGTGTGTGTGTGTGTGTGTGTGTGTGTGTGTGTGTGTGTGTGTGTGTGTGTGTGTGTGTGTGTGTGTGTGTGTGTGTGTGTGTGTGTGTGTGTGTGTGTGTGTGTGTGTGTGTGTGTGTGTGTGTGTGTGTGTGTGTGTGTGTGTGTGTGTGTGTGTGTGTGTGTGTGTGTGTGTGTGTGTGTGTGTGTGTGTGTGTGTGTGTGTGTGTGTGTGTGTGTGTGTGTGTGTGTGTGTGTGTGTGTGTGTGTGTGTGTGTGTGTGTGTGTGTGTGTGTGTGTGTGTGTGTGTGTGTGTGTGTGTGTGTGTGTGTGTGTGTGTGTGTGTGTGTGTGTGTGTGTGTGTGTGTGTGTGTGTGTGTGTGTGTGTGTGTGTGTGTGTGTGTGTGTGTGTGTGTGTGTGTGTGTGTGTGTGTGTGTGTGTGTGTGTGTGTGTGTGTGTGTGTGTGTGTGTGTGTGTGTGTGTGTGTGTGTGTGTGTGTGTGTGTGTGTGTGTGTGTGTGTGTGTGTGTGTGTGTGTGTGTGTGTGTGTGTGTGTGTGTGTGTGTGTGTGTGTGTGTGTGTGTGTGTGTGTGTGTGTGTGTGTGTGTGTGTGTGTGTGTGTGTGTGTGTGTGTGTGTGTGTGTGTGTGTGTGTGTGTGTGTGTGTGTGTGTGTGTGTGTGTGTGTGTGTGTGTGTGTGTGTGTGTGTGTGTGTGTGTGTGTGTGTGTGTGTGTGTGTGTGTGTGTGTGTGTGTGTGTGTGTGTGTGTGTGTGTGTGTGTGTGTGTGTGTGTGTGTGTGTGTGTGTGTGTGTGTGTGTGTGTGTGTGTGTGTGTGTGTGTGTGTGTGTGTGTGTGTGTGTGTGTGTGTGTGTGTGTGTGTGTGTGTGTGTGTGTGTGTGTGTGTGTGTGTGTGTGTGTGTGTGTGTGTGTGTGTGTGTGTGTGTGTGTGTGTGTGTGTGTGTGTGTGTGTGTGTGTGTGTGTGTGTGTGTGTGTGTGTGTGTGTGTGTGTGTGTGTGTGTGTGTGTGTGTGTGTGTGTGTGTGTGTGTGTGTGTGTGTGTGTGTGTGTGTGTGTGTGTGTGTGTGTGTGTGTGTGTGTGTGTGTGTGTGTGTGTGTGTGTGTGTGTGTGTGTGTGTGTGTGTGTGTGTGTGTGTGTGTGTGTGTGTGTGTGTGTGTGTGTGTGTGTGTGTGTGTGTGTGTGTGTGTGTGTGTGTGTGTGTGTGTGTGTGTGTGTGTGTGTGTGTGTGTGTGTGTGTGTGTGTGTGTGTGTGTGTGTGTGTGTGTGTGTGTGTATGTGTGTGTATGTGTATGTGTGTGTGTGTGTGTGTGTGTGTGTGTGTGTGTAGGTGTGTGTATGTGTCTATAGGTGTGTGTGTGTGTGTGTGTATATGTGTAGGTGTGTGTGTGTGTGTGTATATTTGTAGGTGTGTGTATGTGTCTATAGGTGTGTGTGTGTGTTTGTGTGTGTGTAGTTGTGTAGGTGTGTGTGTGTAGTTGTGTAGGTGTGTGTGTGTGTGTGTGTAGGTGAGTGTGTGTGTGTGTGTGTGTGTGTGTGTGTGTGTATATATGTGTAGGTGTGTGTATGTTTCTATAGGTGTGTGTGTGTGTTTGTGTGGTGTGTTAGTTGTGTAGTGGGTTGTGGTGGTGTAGTGAGCTGTGTGTGTTGTGTGTGTGTGTGTGTGTGTGTGTGTGTGTGTCGTGTGTGTATAGTGTAGGTGTGTGTATTTCTAGTAGTGTGTGTGTGCTCCGCTCCGTCCTGTGTGTGGGTGTTAAGTTTTTGGGTGGGTTTGGGTGTTTGTGTGGTGTAGGGTGTGGTAGGTGTGTGTGTGTGTGTATGTATGTGTAAGTGTGTGTGTACTGTCTCTTATGTGTGTGGTGTGTGTGTGTTGTGTGTGTAGGTGGGTGTGTGTGTGTAGGTGGGTGTGTGTAGGTGGGTGTGTGTAGGTGGGTGTGTGTAGGTGGGTGTGTGTAGGTGGGTGTGTGTAGGTGTGTGTTTGTGTAGGTGTGTGTGTAGGTGTTTGTGTAGGTGTTTGTGTAGGTGTGTGTGTAGGTGTGTGTGTAGGTGTGTGTGTGTAGGTGTAGGTGTGTGTGTGTGTGTGTGTGTAGGTGTAGGTGTGTGTGTGTGTGTGTGTGTGTGTGTGGTATGGTGTGGTGTATGTGTCTATACGGTGTGTGTGTGTGTGTGTGGTATATGTGTAGGTGTCTTGTGTGTGTGTATATTTTGTAGGTTGTTATGGTGTCTATAGGTTGTGTGTGTGTGTCTTTGTGTGGTGTGTAGTGTGTAGGGTGTGTGTGTGTAGTTTGTAGGTGTGGTGTGTGTGTGTGTGTAGGTAGTGTGTAGGTGTGTGTGTGTGTTGTGTGTGTGTGTGTGTGTGTGTGTGTGTATATATGTGTAGGTGGTGGTACGTTTCTATAGGGTGTGTGGGTGTGTTTGTGTGTGTGTGTGTGTGTGTGTGTGTGTGTGTGTAGGTGTGTGTGTGTGTGTATATATGTGTAGGTGTGTGTATGTGTCTATAGGTGTGTGTGTGTGTTTGTGTGTGTGTAGGTGTGTGTGTTTGTGTGTGTGTAGGTGTGTGTGTGTGTGTGTGTGTGTGTGTGTAGGTGTGTGTGTTTGTGTGTGTGTAGGTGTGTAGGTGTGTGTGTGTGTGTGTGTATCTCACGCCTCTCTGTAGAGATCCACTGACCCTCTCAGCGCACCGCAGAACGTTTCCTAACTGATCAGGATCATGATAACGGATCATCAGCTTCCTCCTGCTCCTGAATAGCGCTGGCGTGTTTCTCATTAGCGCTGCCTCAGCACTCCGTTGCTATGCTGGAGCTAATGATATCAGAGTGTACTAGAGCCATCCGTAGCAAAAATCACAAGAACTGGCCTTCGCTAACAACCGCTCTAAAGATCCCGCTCTGCTAAACGTTAGCCAGCGTAGCATGATTGTAACTAGCCGAATGCTAATCAGCGGCACAAACGCTCCTTTCACACAATCTGCTGTAACTCATGGAGCGTGCACTCAAGGATCTTATTCCCGGGTTTGTTCTTCTCCAAACAGTCTCAGCCTGTAGGACTTATTCATAGGGTTAGTATGTAAGTCCAACATTCAATAAAACAGCGAGATATAAGGGTTGATAAACATTCGCTCCGTGATGTGAGTGAGTCACTGACGGGTGTTTGGAGATTAATTAGGGATGAGTGAGGAGACTAACATGAGTAGCTGAAGGTCTTCAGGGTGAAGGTGTGTCATGAGGACGTCCTCCTCTGTTCTTGACTGACAGAGTAACGAGTGACTGCTGCGGAAAGTCTGTGTGTGTAAATCGACCTCCTGACCCCATGTGATCTGCATGCTGTGATGCACGGCGTTACTGTAGCTCTCACATGATCAGTGTGTGTGTGTGTGTGTGTGTGTGTGTGTGTGTGTGTGTGTGTGTGTAGTGTGTCAGAGTAAAGCTGACTTATTGACCTTCATTAAACCTTCATTAGACCTTTTGCAAAATCGATTATTTTCTGCTCATGTCACTAGATGGAGTCAAATCTGAGACTAAGTCAGATCAATACATCTGCAGGTCTATAAACAAAACCTACGGAATCAGAGCAGAAAGACGGAGAGAAGCCTTCAGAGGTCACGAACTCAGAGATCACAGACACAGATCCATAAAGAAAGTCTCCTCCAGCTCTGCCTCGGGTTCCTCTCGTCTGTCGCGTGCTTCCGTCCCTGAGCACAACGAGTCCGTACAGCACGAGGGGGTTTGAGGCTTATTACACCAGAATTGACCACCAGCGTTCCTTTAATTAACTCACTGGAAACGGATTAGATTAGCGCTGTGAGCTAGGAGGAGAGACGTCGCGGAGATGTTACGAGCTTCATGGAGAGACCACGCGGGAGGAGCATGGGGAATTAGACACGCAGAGCAAAGCACACGACTGAAAGACAGAGGACGTGACGTAACGTTACTGAATAGTACCGCATCGCTCGCGGCTCAAATCACAATTCACAGGTTTATACAGCATGTTCCAATAGGTTGATGTTTCTCTAGTCACGAGACAAACGTGTGAACATGGTGTGATATGGATGGAGGGAGTCTCCAGAGGTCACGCGTGTTTTAATGCAGTTTCTCGCTAACAAGCAATTGTTTAATGGCAAGAAATCTCTGGTTCAGTGTGTAAAAGCTCCCGAAACACTTCAGGGTGAGCTGCTGGAGGACGTCAGGGTGGAGACAGTACGTCTGCTTCATTACTGTCAGTCTGTCCGTCCATCCTGATCAAACCTGTAAAGACGTTAGAGACACGTTCCCGAGCGCGACGTCTGTCACTCAAACACCTCCTGAGACTTTCCTCCTTCTCACACTGTACCACTCACAGCTCATCTCCATCTCAGCGCCTTTACAGAGCCTGACTCACTCACACACACACACACACACACACACACACACACACACACACACACACACACACACACGCTCTGAGCGTCAGTCTGTCAGTGTGTTTGTAATCAGCTCATATCAACATACTGCACCGGATAAACTACTCTTACATCTCAGAGATCTCGTCAGCGCCTCGTTTCTTGTTGTTCGTTTCTTGTTATTCGTGTCGTACACATCAGCTGGTTGACATCTGGAAAGCCACATCTGTCACTCTGTTAGTAAAATGTCTTTAGTTGTGAATGAAGCCTTCACGAGGACTAATAAACTGGTGTAGCGGATAATATGAGGGCTAGAACTCCGGCCAGAGAGCGAGCCTCGGCCGATGAAGGGTTTTGCTTGACAGATGTAGGACACATGAACCCCCCCCCCCCCCCCCCCCAGACACACAATTTCTTCCGTTGCCATGGAAACGAGCTCCCCGTCGTTCCCGGTCTTCCCTTCTGCATGCCGTGAGGATGTGGACATGAATGGCAGTCAGTGTGGTGACTTTGTTCCAGGCCGAGAGTGAGAGGAGATGTCTGCGCGCCCCTGCCGCGTTCTCCTGTGTTTTTCCATCACTTCGGTCGCAGCAGCAACACAGTTCCATTTCAGTCACACTCAGGGTCTGGGGTTGGCTGCAGGATCCTTTTTTTTTTTTTTTTTTTTCTGATAAAATGCTCTGTGCTGCATTCAGAGTGGCCTTCGATGGCCGAGGTGGCGGTGATGTTTGTGTGTGTGTGTGTGTGGATCCTGTGAAGTCAGCTGTTCATCCTGCTGGTGTGACGTCATACAGGGTTCCTGGTCCTGATGCATCTTCAGAATCCTACAGTCTTCCTGTGATGCTACGATGTTACTCAGAAAACACACCGACACTCTTTGGAGACTCCTTCCATAAAAAGTATAGAATAACAAGTAACCTCGGAAATGGCGAAGCGGAAAGGAGTCGGCGCCGTCGTTCGGGGGTCACGGGATCGCGTTCCACGGGGGTTTCGAACGCCGTGCCTCCTGCACCATGAAGCGCGCGGCTCTGGTTCGCCCCCATCCACCTGCTCCTCTGCACAAAGAGAGCTAACCTCAGGCTGAAGCCGAGAGGTGTTCAAAGGAACACATTGTGTGACGTGCATCAGGCAGCACAAACAGGGACGTGAAAAGGTTTCGGCGCGGCGGCACGCTGAGGTGTGTGTTCTGTCGCTCGCCCCTGCAGACTTAAGTAGAGCGTTACAATAAGAGACATCAGATGAACAGATGCGCTGAATACCAGTAAGTGTTATGTTCCCACTTCATCATTTTATTTTTGCTTTCTGGGAGATAAAGAAGAGCATACTGCTTAAAGAAATGAATAAAAGAAAGAACAAAAAAGCTTCGCAGACAAAGCCGGAGCGAGAGCTTTATTCACAGCAACAGCACCGAGAAAGACCACGGCATCAGAGAGAACAACACTTCTGTGTGTATATGTGTGTGTGTGTGTGTGTGTGTGTATTTCCTTATTCTCACTGTTTCTTCTTCTTTTGACCTTACACTCTCTATTTTTCCCCTATTTGCAGCACACACACTTTTGGGAGGCGGTATCGATCCGAGGCGCTCCGTCTGATTTGTTTCGTGGAGTCGCGCGCGCTTAATAGTGTTATCAGTAGGCTCAGATTATCTGCTTCACAGAACTGACCACACGGAGAGAAAGAAAGAGCGAGAGCGAAAGAATAAAAGAGGGAAAGCGACTTTAAAAGGAGTGCATGACTCGGCCAATCAGAGCTAAAAGCCCGAACGACTCGCAGGGATTAAAACATCTCAGCCTTGAATTTGTTTCTGCAATTCTGATAATGGCACTTTTTAGGAGATAATATTCAGGCAGCACGTGCTGGGGTTCATAACGAGACAAAAAATACGTTTAAAAGCACCGTACGTTCATCTAGTTGTGTTGTGTTGATTTGTCAAAGCTAACGAGAAACATAACGGAATAAGGCAGCTTGATGATCACAAGCGTGATGTCTCAGGTTTGATCGCACGGCTTCAACATCTAATATTTAAAATGTATGAATCGTCCAGCACTCGGGTTTATTTAGCGCGGTTTAGTCCCGGCGCGCTCTTCTGAAGGTGCGTAATGAAGCGATGAATAATACAAAGCGGTTATGTGATGTTAAAGCGTGTTCGCGCACATCGGGTCGAGGCAATTAGCCGCGCTCTGCTCGTTACTCCAACACGGTGGCCTTTAGTGCATCATATAGGGAACGGGAGAGCTTTCCTCCTGATCTGAGCTCGACAGGCCTCGTCATGGAGCGCGCTAATTAAGAGAGTGGTCAGGATAAAAAAAAATAAAAAATCAAATAATGAAAAAGGTCCTGTGAGGAGGAGTGAGAATAAATTAGATGCAGCCGGTGACGGCTCGTTTGTCTTTTAAAGGCATTTTAAAGGAAGAAAGGAAAAAAAAAAGAACAACGGCGGAGTAAATATTCCACATCCATGGTATTTATTACACTGATTTACTAATGGGACGTGATGTAGGTGTGTGTGTGTGTGTCTGTGTGTGTGTGTGTGTGTGTGTGTGTGTGTGTGTGTGTGTGTGTGGGCCAAGTTCGCATCAGACGTAGGTAACATAAGATTTCGTAGTTAGATTTAAAAGAAGATGTAATGACGAGTCCAGGTGAGTCCAGGCTTGTTCATGGTGTAGTACTGTAGTCATAGGGACCCCTGGTGGTGTGGGGTGGAACTGTCGTCAAACAGATTTTTTGATATTTGGCTTTTGGTGTCGTAAAAAGAAACATCTGCTATGAGGGTCCAGATCAGACACCGAGCTAAACCGGTGAATTGTTTGTTGTTTGTGTTCAGCCCCCCGCGTAACCCCTCCCACCAACCCCCCCGAACGGCGTGATGCGAGCTGCTGCACCATCGCTGCTGCACACGGACACGTAACACTAAACGCAGTCATGCAGCGTGTTAAAGAAACATTGCTGTGGAGACATAATGGCTCCTCTAACCTCTCTGAAGACGCACACACACACACACACACACACACGTGCGGCGCTAGCCCCTACCCCATCACTCTCCTCCTCATCACATGTTCATGATGTGTGAGATGAGCGCGCCTGGTCTGCCTTTGATAGCAGCCTTTGATGTGCGCTGAATCGAAGCTCCGCGCGTCCTCTTAATCAGACTTCACACTGCCGCGGGTTTTTGCAGGAATAAACACACGGCCACTTAAGGGACACGGCGAACAAGACATAATGAGCACCTGTCACAGGCTTCTTCCTCCTCCGGAGCTTAAAAAACCAACGCAAGGAGAAACAGAAATGCAAACCCTCGGGCCGGAGACGCCGGCAGCGACCGCGCTCTGTAATTTTCTGTAGGTTTTCTCATAATGGAGGAGAGGAAGAATGCCAGGAACCATTTCTTACAATAGATGCCCGGGTTTGTTTGCCTCTCAAGTAGACCTTTTTCACTCAGGCCTTAAAGTGGAGTCTAGGCTTCGGTTTGAATGAGATGCAGATAAGAAGCTGACCGGTGACGTGCGGAGGTTCGTGCATGAATAGAAATGTAACACGTCATGCCATACAGAGAAACTCGGCACAGCGCCGTACCCGCTGTGTGGTGCATAAATATACGTCTCCGCTTGTAGCGTTCGCCTCCTGGATGTTGTGTTATTAATGTGTTTGCCTCTTAAATATTTGTCAAGGTGTTATTTTCTGTAACACTACAGCAGCGCAGCTCCAGATCACAGCTTCACTCTGCACCAGCTCACTTCAACTCACTTACTTTAATATTATTACAGCAACCAATATGAACATGGTATGGTTTCTAAGTGACATGACAAGATATGAACTTTAAAAGAGACAGAGAGAGACAGAGAGACAGAGAGAATCAGAGAGAGAGAGAGAGAGAGAAAGACACACACAGAGATATATATATATATATATATATATATATATATATATATATATATATATATATATTGTATATAAATATTAGAATAGTACTTTCTTTAATTTTGTTATAATAAAGTGTTTAAAACCTCTGTCTCTCTCCCTGTCTCTCTCTTTCTCTTTATGTCTCTGTCTCTCTTTATGTCTCTGTCTCTCTTTATGTCTCTGTCTCTCTTTATGTCTCTGTCTCTCTGTCTCATTTTATGTCTCTGTCTCTCTTTATGTCTCTGTCTCTCTTTATGTCTCTGTCTCTCTTTATGTCTCTGTCTCTCTTTATGTCTCTCCTGCTGCACATTACACTTAAAGGATTTGTCTTTTTTTCTGTACACACTGTTCATATGTCTTCTTTCTAATTAGCATTCAGAACGCACTCCCAGTCCAGGACAGTGTAATAACACTCGTCTGACTCCATGAGCGAGAGCGTACTGCTCAGTAGATAACACACATATTATGCAAAATTCACTTTTTAGTCAATTTAGACTTGTGCAAAGAAAAAAAAAAAGAAAGGAAAAAAAAAAAAACATTTTTCTGTATTTCGTCCTTTCCTCGTGTCCTTCGTCCTACTGCGAAGTCAAGTATATGCGGGGTGGCGGGGTAGGTGTTGTGGAGGGCGGCGGGGTGGCGGGGGTGGCGGGGTGGTTTGGCGTCACGTGTTAAACTGTTAAAGAAATAGTTGATACACAACTAGGGACGGTGAAGAGAGCTCGCTCTGGCTCGTGGCCCGAAGTTCGCCTGAATCCTTTTATACCTTCACCGAAAAACATAAAGTCCCCTGTCTTCATTTCTTCTCCTCCTCATTCTGACTTTCCAGCTCTTACATTCACACGCCGTGTCTGCACTCAGCGTTCCACCGATGGGGATCTGAGCGCTCATTAGACTCTGGATCACTCAGACTGGGGAAGGCTGCACATGAAGATGAAAACCTCGTGGAATCACCTGCAGCTTCACGTGCGGACGCCTCTGAACATCTGGGAACGTCAAGGACTTTTGTTTTTGCTAAACACTGAAGACATTTGGGCTTGAAATCAAAAGATTCATCGAGCAACAGATCAGAATTTCAGCTTTACAGTAATTTCCATCCCGACACGTCAGAATCTCCAGTGATCAAAAACATGACGGACAGGTGAAGCTCTGAGCGTGTGCTCTTAGCGGGTTTAGAGCCGTGAGCGAGTCCGGTGAGACTGCATCTGCAGTTAGAAAAGGATAAAGCATCAGTAAGATCAGAGAGCTGTCTGTGGGAGAAACATCCACCAGAGCCATAACACGAGCACCAGGTCAGACAAGGACACCAACACGAACCCAAAACAACAACCAGAGACGCCGTCAACAACATCCACAGGACAGGAGAAGGTCTTACACCCCACTGAGCGGAAACACACAGGACACACTCACGGCGATCAGCACCGAGGGTCAGGAGGAACAGAGGTGAGAGCAGACGCTCCACTAAAGTGATGGAAAGGCCAGAGTGATGGATTCCAGCTGATGGGCGGAGCATGGTGGCGGTAGCGTCATGACTCATAATGGATACTTCTGGAATGTTCTCACTGATCTTTATTCATGATGCAGCAGCAGAATGAATTCAGGATCTACAGAAACATTCAGTCTGACAGTTTACAGAGAAATGTGGCACAAAACAAGCAGCATCACACAAGAGGAACGCAGCGGTCTGATGTCAGGGGGCGGGGCCGCATGCCGGGAATGCAGGAGATGGACATGCAGCCAAATTCTATAATAATCATACATAATAATAATAATAATAATCATGTTATTAACTTTAATTTACATTAAGGCTGTGCGTTCCAATACTTTTGCTCTCGCAGTAATAACACAGATGCTCCAGCGTGTCGTCTGATCTCACGCCGTCGGTTAAAGAGATCAGACCTGAGGAAATAAACATCCTCATTATCATGTACTGACTGATTTTTAGCCGCGATATTTAACATACTGAAGGTTTTACAATTCCAAAACCTTCTGTTTCCATTCAGGGGAAAATTGCTAAAGTGCGCTTTCAGACTGTGGGCAGGTTCAGGTTCATCGCGTGCGCACAGAATAAACATGTCTGATTTACAGCCGATTTCGACCCCGAACGTCACGCCGGCCGGCTGCACTGGAAGTTAAATCAGAAACTCTAAACTCTCCGTCTCCGAGGAGAGGAAAGCACTCGCACTTCCGTCCACAGGCAGGTTTCTGCTAAAAGCAAACAAGATGCCGCATTCGCACAAATGTGACAGGAGCAGATTGCATGACACCAGCAGCCATCTATTCTCCCCGGAGCGAGCTGATCGAACACGACACTTTAATTCGGCCGGGGCTCAAAGTGCGAACTCCTCGGCTCCGTCGCTGAGGAAACGCGACGCGGCCCTGCTCCTGCCGCCCGCGCCTCCCGGTCCCGATGATTATTCGGAAGGAAAAACAAGCGGCTCGGCGCGAAACTGGAGGACCGCGAGCACGTCGCTCCAACGTGAGACTTCTGCACCGGGCTCGGACTCACGATGAGCGTTCTGAGGCTCCACGGGGGACGCGGGGACTTTTATCACTGGAAATATAAAATATTAAATAATTTCACATTTCAGACATAAAGTAAATCGACCGCGTGTAACAATGACGAGTAAAATATTTAGCTCTTCATAAACTACACTGATGAACAGACATGTTACGTGATTATTAAAACAATGAAAACCATCATTTTCAATAAATTTCAACAAATCAACTTCATGTACGAAACAAAGAAAATGAAGCTAATAGAAATAAATACACTAAATTCAACAACACACGCGGTGAAAGTGACGAACCGTCCTGTTTGATGGCGCTGTCACTCCTCTTTAGGACAATGAGACAGGGTATGTTCTTAAATCAGTGTTTCCCCTGGACGTCATCAGATGGTGTGACGTGGGAGGTTCGGGGATCGCACTCTACATCACATGGTCTCAAAGACCTCGGCAATCTGATCGTCTCCGATTATTCCCACCTGTAATTGAGCTGCGCGGTCTACCTGTCCCTGCTAATTGTGGACACGTCCCTGTGAGCGTCCCCCGAGCAGCGAGCGTGGGCCGTGTGTGTGTGTGTGTGTGTGTGTGTGTGTGTGTGTGTGCGTGTTCCAGCGCTGCTCTCCTGCTTTCTTGCAGCTTTGTGGGAAAGGTTAGCTTTTATTCAAATGACTACAATGAGTGTGAATCATGCATCGGCCGCGGCTGGCGGGGGGAAGCGCCGCGCTCGCTCTCCGGGGATCCGCGCGGTGTAGCGCCGGAGAAAAACTCCCAGCGCTGTGCTGTGAGGGGAAACTCAACAACAACAGCAGCGGAATTATTCGTTTATCACGGAGACAGTAAAGTGCTGAAACCTTCTGACTGCTTACGAAGCGACCTTACAGGAAACCTCACCGTGTTAACGTGCTGTGTGCCGAACACGTCCCTGTGTTACCATAGCAACCACAACGCATCAGAGCGAGCGCATTAACGTTAACCTGCACTACAGTCAGAGCTGCTGTTCTAGAGAATTAATCAACACCGTCTGACCAATCAGAGCACAGCACTTATTATTATTATTATTATTATTATTATTATTATTGGATAGACAGATAGACAGACAGTCACCTTATTGACCAAAGTATTTGTTTATAGGATAGCTACATAATAGATAATAAACATGTTGTTGCAACCTTCAATTGTTTATTCTTAATTGTTAATATGATTTTTTTCATATAATTAAATTGTATTTATTATGATGATGATGCTTATGATTATTAGAGAGAATAGGGGCCGGTCTGATCATCACAGCCTGTCAGTTGTTTGATGTCTCTCGTCCTGTCCTGAATGAGACGTTATGTTGATCAGTGACAGCTTCTGCACAGGACGGGGAAGAAATATCTTATGAAATCTGTCCAGTCGATGTGTTCAGCTCTAACGCACTCACTGGGGACAACATGACGGACTGTCAAAAACTGACATGTGTAACTTTAACGTTCCACAGAAAATACATCTGATATAAAGCAGGGATCAGTCCTACAGTATATTTAAAACCTGTGTGCAGTCCAGCTGGAGTTAGTGTTTTAATAGAATAAGATATTTATATACGGTCTGGTCCAAAACATCTGAATCTATAGCGCACAGGGGGAAACATACACACACACACACACACCTATAGTGAATATATACAGTATATACAGTAAGTCGCTCCTGATGGTTATTTCTCTGTAAAACAACACTGAAGGCGTTTCTCTAAAACACACAATCATCTCCTCTGAACAGCTGATATTGAGATGTTTATCTGCTCCTTCTGCTCTGTGAAGCTTCATAACGCCTCTAATCTGAGGTGCTGCTTGAGGTTAATTGGTGATTTCTGAGGCTGGTGACTCTAAATGAACTTCTCCTCTGCAGCACTCGACACAATACTGTTCTTGTGAGAACTGATCCAGAACCGCT
>QNUK01000744.1:130000-132500 GCA_013621035.1 Clarias magur | reverse complement strand
GATCAGGCGTTCCACTCGCTAAATATTCACCGGAACGACATTTATGCCTTCGCACAAGTCCCGGTTTGACTCGAACGATCCTATAGTCGAGTTTAAAGTAAAGACTAAAGCATGAGTGGAGTGACGGGCTGCTCGACCCCCGGGCCTCTGTTAAATCTGCTAAAGTCCACCCAGTGTGAAACATCTAACAGCCACTGAACCTCACTCACTCAGACATGTGGGATTTTATTGCAGATGTTTCACTTGCGCTCAAAACTGCGTCTGGTGTGACGTGCTCATGACGTGCTCACGACCCAGGACCGCGGCTCTGACATAATCCCGGTGTAAAGTCGCGCACCAGACGTCGTGTCTGCCGGCTGTGGAGTAAAGATGAGTAGAGCTGGATAAGTCCGCTACCAGGCCCGTCGGAGGACCGAAGCCGTGGGAATCTTCTCGTAGTCACACACCAGAACAGGGAAGTGAAATTTCCTATTTTATCTGCTCAATTTCATCACACAGTCAAAGAATCGCAGGAAGCAGATGTCTGACGTTTCGGATCAAACGTCGCTTTAAAAATAAAGCGGTTATTACTGTACCTGCTGCCGAACGAGTCCATCTGTGCACTCACGCCAATTTAGCGAGATTACAGGACTGAGCGGGGACGGGAGGGGGCGGCGGGTATGTCGCGCGCACGTGCACGCTAAACGAGGACTAAATGAAGTTTTCCAGTCGAGTGAGTTCGGCTGTCGGTGACGTGAGACGCTCGGCTCGGGAGAACGGGGCTCTATTGATTAGCTCGCCGTTCTGCTCCCCGGCCGCCAATTTAGCCTTTCATCATCTCCGTGTATTACGCCATGTAAATGGAGCGAGGTTTGCCATGACGACCGAGGACTTGTTTTCTCTCAGCAAAGATCTGAAACACTCCAGAAACAGATGTTTTGTCCTCTAACGAGCGCCGCACGCTACGATAGCTGTAGCGTGAACATCATGCGTTCTTCATTTTCACACTCACGATGCTGATTGGTCAGGAGGTGTTGATTAATTCTCTGTGGCGCAGGTTCATATCGATGCGTTAGTGTTTCTATGGTAACGGCTCATTCACAGAAGCCTGTAGCGCAGACGCGTGATGTGAGCAGATGAACGCGTATAAGTTGTAACGATGTAACGGTTACGCTTGCGTGCGGTTTCTCAGTCACGTGACACGATTCAGGCGAATCCTCGTCTTATCAGAGCGAGACCGGCGAGGGAACGAGTGATTAGAGCTGCTTCTCAGGCCTGGAGAGACACCAGGAGAAGACCGCGCGATCGGGTCCGGAGCGCCGATGCGTTTGATGATGGACGAATGAACCGCAGACAAACATCACATTTTTTACAGTGCCGTTGTTTATTTAACAAAAATGGAGCCAAAAAGAAAAAAAAAAAAATGATGAGGTTGTTTGTCTGAGGTTGTATTTGCCGAATACTGAGACGTGCAACGATCAGATAAAAGACATGCAATTAAAAGAGGGGGCAGTAACTTTTGCAATTAAAATATCTAATTAATAAACTTACATCCTCATTACTTCTACTGTACGTGATTATAATTTAACCTGAAAATATTAACACCCGTGACAACATCTCACATAAAACACACACACACACACACACAGAGCGAGTGAACGGACACTAATGACTCCAGCGGCGCGTTTTTCTTTGACTTATCCCGCGTTTAAGAAACAAAACCCTCCGCCTGCGTGCAGATTTATTTCACTACTACATGATGTGCAATTACGCCGCGCTCTGTGTGGCAGGCTGTTATTAAAACACCGCACGGCTCAAACGTCTCAGGAAAACAAACAAACACAAAGAGAGCATGTTCGGGGCGCGGGCGGCGGCGTCGCGGCTTTTCTGGTGTCATTTTTCACAAACGTAATCGCAGCCATGCGTCTGTGCTCGCCTCACGTCACGTCACGTCACGTCACGTCTGCCTCCAACGTCTCGGGTGTCATTCTAGAGAGAGAAAAATCTCATTTGTGACTGCAACAAGTCTACTCTGTGTCTCACACACACACACACACACACACACACACACACACACACACACACACACACACACACACACACACACTCGGGATAGTTTTCAGATAGCGCTCAGGTTTATTACGCAGGGCTTATTATTTATTTTTAACATTTCAGTTCTGCGTTCCAGAACACGGCGTTTTATTGTTTTGCGTTCTTTCAATTTCAGACGTGTAATAAGACGATGGCGCCGCCGTCTGTCAGCGAAACCTCGTCAGGGACGCGGATCCATAAGAGCCGACGCGATTAAAACTCATTTCAGCCTGAATTCCGAATCGACTGCCGAACATCAATATTACACACAAACAGCGGATTAACACAAACAAACAAACAACAGAAAGAGAACATTTACAAATCTGATTAGTCCATACGTTTTAAAATGAAATGTATTTTAGGATCACGGAACTTCAGACAGTTTTAAATAAATGTTTTGGATCTGTGTTTCACGAATAATAAAAATCAC